>WWET01000082.1:420555-451757 GCA_011038615.1 Limnodynastes dumerilii | reverse complement strand
TTTGTTTTGATTTTCTAAAACGGGAGGAGAGGGAGGTATACTTGATGAGTATTTTAGCGGTGGCTGAAAGACATAAGATCATATTTGTTATTATTATTATTATTACAATAATTGCTATCAAGATATTAAAAAATATTCTTTACTTTACTCTAAACAAGAGGATATCCAGAGCTGCACTTACACCCATATTTTAGTTATTTAGCACTGTAAATGTGCAGAACGGGAAAATATTAAAAATAAAAAAGACGTCACAAAGTGGTTGATCCGCCTGTTTTCACTTCCATGCAGTGTGCTAGAAAGTTGTCGGTGTATATATATATTTATATATTTATTATATTATAAGCACGGTCATTTTTCTTTTTTCTTTTGTTCTTGTTTTTAATATCCATTCACCTTTACATACAGTAATAAAATAGTGGCATTGTGTTACTTATGCATTGTATGACAGTTACAAATGATGTCACATATCAAATACATTGTATTAGGTTTTTATTGGCATTATGGAAAACATTTGCTTAGGTTATTTGATTTACTTAGCACTTTTTAGTATAGCAGAGATGGTCTCAATGTTGTATGACAAGGTACTGAAGGACACTCACTTGACACTTAAATGTGACCAGAGTGTTAATAGACCTATTAACATCTTCAAGGTTAAAACCATTCCAGCAGCTACTATTTATGAGCGTACAGTACACACATTTCTCATGTTTGTTAGATGCCTTCTGAGAATCTGCATTATAAGTTTAATCGTTACTAATAAATTATTTTTTTTAATTGTATCTTATCTGCAGACCAAGAAAATCATCTGGAAGAAATTGTGCTGATATTGGAATGTGAAGAACACCGCCATTTTCTTGTAGTCCAGTTTTTATAGTGCAGCTGTGAAGAAAGAATTTGTGCTGTATTTACATGTCTGAGGCCTGGTGCAGCAGACAATGTTTATTGTTATTTGTGCCTTTTAATAGTGTGCTATATATTTTATATTTATTTTTATGTAATTTAATTGTGTTTTACAAACATACCAGACTGTGTGATAAGAATTACACACTCATTAAATAAATACATATTAATCCATGATGTCCAAGGGCAGAACCAAGCAGGAGGAAATAATAACAATCTCTGCTCTAGAAACTGAGTGAAAACTGACTACACTGAAACATGTGCTATGGAAAACATTTCCCATAATGCAATGGCACAAATAATACCATCTTGTTTATCAGCTCAGCTTTGTAACATCTTCCCATGGCAATTCATTAGCCCAGGGCAGCACAGTATATGACCTGCCCAAAAACCCAGCAAACCCTTGCAGGACCTTTACCTAGGAGTAACACAAGTCTAGTTTCATAGCTGTCCATACATAATAATATATCCTTATAAATATTATTATCTTTATGTTTCTGACCAATTTCTTTTTCAGCAAATAGGCACACAGCTCTTTCTATGAACTGACGGGATGTAAATTAATTTGAACCCACATATTTACTGAAATATTAATTCTGATCATCAAATAATTATTTAATATGAATTTCTATTTAATTGTATTCAAATTAAATCATCCTGAACCAGCCCCTCTGAGAGTGGATCTGACTTACTATCTATCACATACAATATAGCATATTCTATATATATATATGTTATATATAACCTTACTAAAACTGTTTTTTAATCATAATTTATCTTATTTAGTTTAGCTATTCTGTATTGGCCTAACAGGCCTAACATATTTACTCCACACTTACTTCAATAACAAAAGGATAAAATATGTGAACAAAACAAAGTTATTGTTGCAAAATATGTAGAAACTCAAAATCTATCTTTAATGAAGATAGCCTATGCCAAGGTCATGTGCTGAGTTTTATGTATTTAATAGTGTGAATTGAACGTTTTTTTAAAAAAAACCCAATAATATTCTCTTCCACAAAGAAAATCTTCTTTATCATCATCATAATCATCATCATACTAATAATTACATAAAAATAACTTACGAACGACAAAGTCTAAATTTAATTGTAACATATATCATCATTATAGTGGTAGTGACAATTTTAAAAAGCTTCAAGTGAAAATGTGTTTACTTTACATGTCAAATTAACCCTGAAAAATAAATATGATAAAATGTTACTATGTTTTATTTATGAAATGCAACAAGGGCACACTAACAGCCTGTAATAGAAACATACATAAAACAAACAACAAATACAAATGTAAAAAAAAAAAGGCAAATGCACATAGAAACCAATCAAATTCAAGCTACCATTTATCAAGTACATTCTAGAAAATGACAGCTAGAATCTGACTGGTTAATATGAACACCTCCACCTTTCTAATTAATAAGCCCATAGACTGGCTAGGCAACATTCACAAATCAAGTCGTAGAATTCCATTATAGAAGAGCTTGGACAGCACATATTCATGTTTTCTATGGCACATTTTTACCCTTAGATAATCACAAGATAAATGCTAAATAAAATGTTTCAGGTTTAAGTTATTGTAGTGGTTTTTATAACACTCCGCAACTTGTCCTGACTTGCTATTATGTGGATATGACATGCATGTAAAGCGGCAACAGCAGTCTACCCATCGATTTTTAAATGGAGCCTCTACTGAACAACGGTGGGATATAGAACCTAATACACTGGCATCTTGGTCTCTTCATAAATCAACTTCACAGCATGTAGCAGAGCTATGGCGGATGGTTCAGTGTGGAAATGAAACGTCAGGCACATGTTACTTAAAAATGCATCAGCCACTGACACAAGACAGCAGAGTCCTCTTTTGATCAAACTGAGCTTCTGAATGATTTAATTTGTAGATTTGACAGTAAGTGTAAGCAGTATTGAATTGAACAGGGAAGACAAATAGACAAGGAGAGACCAAGGGGACACAAAATGATGGCTGAATAGAATATATAATGATGGGAGAGGTGAAGGGATATTATAAACGAAATTATTTTGGGACAGCAACCAGCTTGACTTTATCTAATTATTCATCAGATTGTGTCACGGAGAAGAGATTATGACACAAAGAGAAATCTATATGCTGAAGTTGTTATGCTGTGGAATAACGTTAAGTGGAGATCATCTCGGATTTTATACTGTGGAAAAAAACCTGGCACGATCAACATAAAAAACATCTACTTACACAGTGCCTAATACAATACAAAATACACAGCATTTTATGCTAAAAAAAACAAAAAAAACACCAATTTGTTTTTATAAAAATATAACATCAAAATTGAGAAAAAATATCAAAATATCAGAATCTTCATCTAAAAAGTGAAACTGAATTATTTCTGTAAGAATAAAGGGTCATAGGCCTACACATGGGATGGTTAAGGTTAGGCTGTGGAGAGGGGAGGGTTAGTGTTAGGCAGTGGGATGAGCATGGTTAGAGTTTGGGAAGGGTTAAGGTTAGATTGCACGATGAAGATGGTTAGAGTTGGGGAGAGCTAAGGTTAGGCTGCAGAGAGGCAAGTATTAGAGTTAGGATTAGGGAAGCATTAAGGTTAGGTTGTGGGAAAGGGATGGCTAAGGTTAGGATAAAGTAAAGTCACCTGTTGCCGTTGGAGTCTTCGTAGAGACAGCAGTCACGGGAGCTACGTTGTCTTGCCGTAAACTGACAAAAAATGTCAGCAGTCAGTGCTAAATTATTTTTCGAAACACAGATCATAAGATTGGTGAACTAAACTCATACACATGCACCTTCACATACATGCAATCACATACAGGGCCGGATTGAGGGCCATTTGACCCTGAGACTGAATATGATCAAGGGCCCACACTATATAGTATGCTTTGGAGGAGGATGTAATTTCCTGTCATTGCACTGCTTTGTGTGGGGGCCTTTTTTCAGATGGAGGCCTGTGACTGTCGTCCCATTAGCCCCATTGTTAATCTGACCCTGTTAACATATTCAGCTATGGATTGGGAGAAACTTGTGTGACCCCCTCCATCAGGCACATACGCTAAACTGCTTTGCTTTGTGGCTCCTCTGGACTGTCAGTGAGGAGCAACAGCGAATTGTTGTCAGTTAGAGCTAGAAATCTGGTGGAAAGCGGCCCCTTCTCACCTTCCCAGTTGCCTTCTATGTTAGAAACTAAAAAGTGGAAATACAATTGCTTTTGAATTTTTAGTAACTTTGTTTTAGTAAGTGTTAGTAGCCAGACTTCCAAAATGTAATGCCTTCGGTCAGCAGGAGAAGGAATTTAATGAAAGAAATGAAATGAATGGGACCTAATTACCTAATGAGCAATTAGAAGTCATCCACACTGGAATGTTTACCCTTCCTCCAAGACACTTGATGGCATGTAAGTTGGGGTGGAACAAATTCAAAAAGTCCCCACTGGACTGAACTACCTCTGGTGCTAATTCCAAAACACCTTGGGCCTTATCCATAGTACCTGTGACCTCCTGGTGTCATTTCTGATGTTTTCTGGACTGTGCATGTGCAAACTTCAATGAGAAAGGGAATTATGTATCAGCGTTCCTGTGACTCTAATCAGCCCGGTTCTATTTCAAGAATAATACAACCATCAGCTAACGGTGTCTGTATCATTGTTTGAGACCAACTGGAAATAGAAAATCGCTATTGGGATCGGGATGCTATATCCCCATCCCCAATAGCTACAGGCTGTGGCAGTTTTGGCGGGTAATAGGTTAGGGTTAGGATTTAAGGGGAAGGTTAGTGTTTGGCTGCAGGGCATGAAGGGTTAAAGTTAGGCTGCAGGGCATGGACAGCTAGGGTTAGGCTGTGCAGCATGGAGGGTTAGGGTTAGGCTGCTGGGCATAGACAATTAGGGTTAGGCTTCAGGGCATGGAAGGTTAGGGTGCGGCTGCTGGGCATGGGCAGTTGGGGTTAGGCTGTGGACATGGAAGGTTAGTGTTAGGGCTGGAAGAAGGGAAGGTTAGGTTTAGGTTACTGAAAACAGAGGTTTAGGGTTAGGAGAGGGTTAATTAAAAAGAATTATCTTTGGGTGAATGACATTTTGGTGACTCCAATATTTACATCACCGCTGCTTTCTAAAATGGAGACAGACAGAAATTTCTGGCAGTCTACGTACAGCTGCCGTATGATGGTCTTTCGGAAAATAGATCATCGTACCGGCAAACCATATCTGCCAGTTCAAAAGTTACTGTTGGTGCAATAAAATAATCTCTAAAGTCATCTATTATATTCAAGTAACACATGGCTTAGTATACTAAGTATTATACTTGTCCATCGTTCCAATAGTGCAAACCTGGATTAAACCAAAGCAACCAGTCATTTTCCTTCATTGTCAAAATGAGACGATGCTAAATTTACTAAGATGTGGGTTTGGAAAAGTGGAGATTTCAGCTGACATTCTCTAGTATGTAATAGGAAAGTGAGAGCTAGAATCTGATTGGCTATGGGCAACACCTCCACTTTTCCAAACCCGTAGTAAATCTGGCCCTAGGTGTGTAAAAACCAGTGTTTAATTTGTTCCTATAGTTTGACTTCACATTTGCACCTTTGGGCAATGTTTGCATGTCTTAGTGTCCCTTTAACCATTGTCCTCTTACCCTGTGCCACGGCTATCCATATTTTCCATAATGTCAGGACGGATCTAGAATATCAGGAATCCTTCATAGTTTTCTCATTACAGAGACAGTTGACCTGTGTGAATGGCATGTAATTATACTCTGACTACCCTGCATTACTTGTCTGTACTAGGCACTCACTAAGACTCATCAATCAACAGACTTGTCTAATGAAGGCCTTGGACCTGAGGATGAAGGGAAAGTGGACAGCCATTTGAACCTTTACTTGAAAGCTGAGAAGTGAGGCTAAACAGATATTTGAGGAGGACATTAGGACATCAGATGAATGAGCAGAAAATAGCCTTGCTGGGACGCATGCTCTGGTTCAAGCATTGGGCATTACAGGATGAAATATCTCTAAGTAACAATTCATCTGTAACTGGAAAGAGAAGGAGCTGATGACATTTAGCTGTGATGGGCATTCGGGATGTCTGTCTTGCAAATGCTTAAACGAACAAGGCATGTGGATGAAAGTGATTAATCACTCTCACGCATCTCCAGCTTCTGAATATACAGCTTGGTCTTTTACATTTTTGTGTGATACTGATTAAAGTTCTATGAGATTCCCTAAAGAATCATTTGCATACCTTTCTCTCTCCAAATAAAATATATGCTGTTGGGAAAGTTGGGTGTAAGGATGGGTGACACGAGCACAGTTTTCCCATCTCCCAATTATAAGGTCTGATAGCCAGGAAAATTGTGTAGCATGTACACATGGCCCAATCCTCAGTCAGATCTTCTGATCCCGCTCTGCCATCTTATAGGATTAGCACAATGACTGATCAATACTATTATCAGAATATCTGGACCATTTAGTCAGCATTCTGAGAAATCCTTTGGTTTTTAGATAACTGGTAATAATTTAGGTAAAACATCTGACCTCCCCTTTACTATTGTGGCCACCTATTAGCCCACCAAATTTGATAGAGTCCAGTTCTAATCAAAACCAAGCCAATTAATAAACAGTATCCTCCCTTTAAATGCAGCAAAGTCTCTCAGTATGTTTATTTCAATCACATTTACTGTCTGACCTGATGGGCGGATGGTCAAGAGCTCAACTGTTTGGCATTCTATATACTTGGTGACAGGAGATCGGATCCAGAGTATAAAAATAATGAGGACATTACACCCTAGGAAAACCATGCTGAAATTCAGGACAATTATGTCTAATTTGTCTGCAGGGAGAATACTTTATTTTTGTTTATTGCACACAGATCCTGATCATCTTCACTTTTACACTGTTATTTAGACTTGGGCTGGGAGACATCACCTCTAAACTCTAATACTGATGAAACAACAGATAAAAATTTGCCTCCACCTTAAAATCAACATGGTCCTTCCCAGGTGTACCTTTATATCTGGTTTCCTCTTAATTTTAAATTCTGGATCTGGTCCTGCTTTAGACATATTTATTTTTGCTTTACAGATGTCTGGAGGGATCTGTCAGCACTGGATTCCCTTATCACCCTATCCAGACATTTGTAAATTGCATAGGAGAAGCAATCAATCCACCAAAGAAAGAAGGTGGAGCGGCAAATGGTGGGTAATAGGTAACCCCAACCCTTACCCTAATCCTTACCCTAACCCTCCCCTTACATTACCCTAACTGTAGCCCTCCCTTCCCTGCAGCCTGACCCTAAGACTCCCTTCCCCGCAGCCTAACCCTAAGACTCATTTCCCCAAAGCCTGACCCTAAATCTCCCCTCCCTTGAGCCTTACCCCTCAAATTCCCCATAGACTCCAAACCCTAAAACTCCCTATCGACTCCCCTGTAATACTCACCTGTCCGGTGGGTCTGCGGCAGTGTGACGGGTCTGTGGTGGCGGTTTCTAAATGAATGTATGGTCAAATATGCTCATCGGCATACCTTCCTATCCATTAATAAAATCTACTAATTTTCAAAATAGAGATAGGTGAAAATTAGCTTTCAGCTGTCTCTATTTGCACCCCTTCCAGCCTACCATAAGTTTTATCACCGAAGTGATTTCGTTTCCTTTAAGTAGAAAAGTGTGGATTGACACACAGAGATAGGTACATTGAGGGATCCTCTGCTTGTGACCGAAATGCAACCCTCTGCCACAAGTGTCTTATCTTTAAGTGTGGATGGGTCACAATGCGTTCCATTCAGTCGCATGTGCACTAGGAAAAAGTAGCTGCAATACAATCAAAACACACAGCAGTTGAGTAAGCAATAGAGCGTAGGCTTGGAAATCTGAACTGAGGGCCATTAATGATGGTTTTATGGACTTGCACAAATGATTTCTCTATGAGGAGTTCTATCTAGTACAATGGGGTACAGAAAGGAGAAGGGCCCCTTAACTATCATATGTACCAGGGTGTCCGAACGATATACTTACAGAATCGATTCATTCATAGACTGTATTAAGCACACCAACTAAAATGGTGCATGTCCTGCATTGTAATACATACCAACAACAAGACTGGAGGACCTGACCATGTATAGCTTAGATAGAAATCCCAGCCAGTTTGAAACTAGCGGAAGATCCACACCCCATTTACACACACCCCTCTATTCCAATCCAGATCCCTAATGTAAAAGCGGTGTTCAAAAAAATCTGTGTGAATCTTGAAACAGAACAATGTGAGGAAACACATCATTACCCTCTATCTCGGTACTGAATTTTGTACGGCGCTGCGGACACCTTGTGGCGTCTTATAAATAAACGATAATAATAATAATAGACTGGATGCACAGATACGTGTGTAATAAGTATGCAAATATACGCACGTACATGGCAAGGCAACATCCATGACACTCCCCTCACACGGACGGATTTTTGGTGACTTACGACTCAATAGGGCAACCTTAACTCTACGGGTGTATTTACGTGTCTAAGTTGCTTAGGTACGTGCGTACATTACTAACCGGGCACTCAAAAGGCCATTTAAATGCCTCGCCCCACCCACTTTCACGTAACTTTACATGTACGGAAGTCAACCACGCCCCTCCGTACGTATGTCACTAAGTACAATTTTGAAATCCGTGCCTAATGGACTTTCGTGCCTAAATCCTACAGAACTTGCGTAAAATGAGTTACTACACATGCGCAGTTACTCCGATCCTAAAAATACACACGGAAAAAGTAGCAAAATCGTATCTGTGAATCTGGCCCAATAATAATAACATTACTTCACAGACAGGGCATTTGATAAGAAGAATAACTTTCTATCAGATTAGTGGTTAATACAGTAGTATAATTTAATAATGTTTGATAAAAACTTAAGGACATCCTAAATTTAAAAAGAAATAAACAAGCAAACAAAAACCTAATAATCAAATATAATTGAATGTAATCATTATTTTAAACAAATAAAAATTTGATATGTCAGTGATTATTATCTGCCATCAAATAGTTTCTGTTTGTTGTGTAAGCATTTATTTGTAGTAGGAGAGTAGATGGTCACATTTCCAATTTACTGTTACAGAGTAACAGAGTAGTGAAATACAGTTCATTAAACATAACTGCCAACTGATATCAAAGATTACCTTTAAACCTCCTAAACATCCCTTATTTGCCCTCAAAGATCTAATAAAGTTTTTAATGACCATGACTGTCTCACAAATGACAAAACTGTTAGTCAATCCCACAAGTCATATGACACCAGGGTACACTGTGTGACCCTGTCCTGCTTTCATATAAGATCCTAGGAACTAATATTATATATAATAAACCGTATGTCCGGTGGTTAATTTCTATCTTCCGTCCACAGTATAAGTCTTTGATGTCTTCTCAGAAGAACCTTCCGCTGTTACCGAATACTTTATCCCTGGCAATATTTTATCATTAGGTGGTTAGTGTCTTTATCAAACAAAATCTAATTGAGAATTGGATTATTTCAGAGATATGTTACACACTGAGTTAAATAATTTCAAACGTGTTAAATCAAACAGCAGGTATCAATTATATTTCTGTGACCAATTATAATGTGAAGTGAGGAATAAAGGAACAACAATTATTAATGTGCTCCTGTGGTAAATGAATGAAAGCTGAATCTTGGTGGAATAACAATTTGTTTCTCCAAATATATCACAAAAAAATAAAAGCAGTCATCTAATCGAATAATAAATAAGAATACAAATCTGCAAGACATCGCTAAAGGACATACAGCAACATAGTCAATATTCTGGAGGGGCGTTTTAAGAAATTAAAGGGTCCACTACAGTATTAATACTTGGGCCCCTGGGGTAACAAGTCACATGAGAATAGACTATTTTAGATGTAGAGACAATTGAAAGCTAATTTTCGTCTTTCTATTTAGAAAACACAGTCATTTTAGAATTTTTTTTTCTGAATGGGTAATATACTTACCCATTTATTTTTCACAAACGCAGCAGAAGACCAATACCACAGGAGACCCTTCGGATTCATTACACATTAGGGTTAGAATCATGAAGGGAAGGGTTAGAGTTAGGTGAGTTTGCAGGTTCAGGAGTCTTAGGGTTAGACTGTGGGGATGAGAGTCTTAGGATCAGGCTGTGGGGAAGGGGGTTTTAAGGTTAGGGTTGGAGGAAGAGAGTCTTAGGGTCAGGCTGCGGAGATGGGAGTTTTAGGGTGAGGCTGCGAGGATAGGAGTCTTAGGGTCAGGCTGTGGGGAAGGGAGTTTTAGGGTTAGGCTGCGGGGAAGGGAGTCCTAGGGTTAGCTTGCGGGGAAGGGAGTTTTAGGGTTAAGCTGGGTACACACTGGAGAGATATCCTTTAAATCATAAGATAATTGTTAGATACCTCTCAGATCGTTTGAGTGTGTACTGTGAAACAATGCCCTGCATCGTTAGATCTTGATTTTTAGCAGCTCCTGAAAATCACAGATCAACGATGAACGATCTGTGGTTTTGAATGCATGTCTATTTAGAAGAAAGGGCTTCTGGGAACAATCCAGCGTGAATCGTTCCAGTGTGTACAGCTGCAGGATCATTAGATAAACGGTGAGTTTATCTTTTTATTGTTGAAGGATCGTTTTATCTTGTCAGTGTGTACCCAGCTTTAGGCTGCGGGGAAGAGAGTGTTAGGGTTAGGTTGCAGGGAAGTGAGGGAGTTTTAGGGTCAGGCTGCGAGGATGGGAGTCTTAGGGTCAGACTGTGGGGAAGGGAGTTTTAGGGTTAGGCCTAGGGTAATGAAAGAGGAGGGTTAGGGCCATGAAAGGGGGGGGGGATTGGGGAAAGGATTATGTTAAAGGTTGAGGTAGAATTTAGATTTACCTTTCGCAGCTCTGATTTTACTGTTTCGGGGATCGATGCCTTTGCCTCTGCAAACTGGATGGGAGAGAACGGCCCTTTCGAAAAAGGGCCCCGGTACCCTGTTCTGGGGAACTCATGTCCCCCAGATTGTGGCAAAACTGGCACAATCGTAACATGCGCTTTTTTCGGTTATACAGCAGCAGATGCCAACCTTCTGCATAAAACACTTGTTTAATTTATTATAAGCTTATTTAAACTTATGCTATAAATATATTTATAATAAAAATCCCCACAATGTGAAATGGAGCTTTTATTATGAAAGCCAGAAAACTAAATATATATAAATTTATGTACAAAAATGTGCACAAATATCTCTACCAATCAGAATGCTGCAAACTGCTTGACTGGCAACTAAGAAGCGGGAAGAGGATACTCCTTGACTGTTCTGTCTGTGTCTAAACTTCAGTCATAGCATCAGGGAAGTGCTGGCTGCCAGGCAAGGAATTTTAGTGCAGGGCCACCCAAAAGCCACTGATATCGTGCATAGATGGCAAAGTACACCCATTCCCATTTAGTACATTAGCTACCCAGTTTGTACTTATACCAGTATTTGGGATGCTGATATACATCTGACCTGGTGGGCTAATGACCTTTTAAATATATGTTTTGTGTTTCCATATTTTTGTGCATCTTGTGCATTTTTTATCAGAAAGGCAGATTCCGATTGGTTCTAGCGCTCTGAAGGGCCAGACAATCAGCAGATTAAGATCTGGGGCCAGATTTACTCAGCTGCATGAAAGAAAAAGTGGAGATGTTGCCCATACCAACCAATCAGATGCTAGCTGACATTTTCTAGTATGTAATATTAAAGTGAGAGCTAGAATCTCCACTTTTCCTTTCCCGCAGCTTAGAAAATCTCTCCCTTGGACCCATCCAGACTTTTACATGAGAAGGAATTTCCATGCACTTAAGTCACAAATTTAAAGTACCCCTGGCTTTCAGACGTCTGTTAGTGCGAATCTTTATAATGTGAATGTACAGAAATCTAAATAATGTGACTCTGCTGTTGATCTGCTCAGGGATCCAATCACATGAAGGCCAGAAGTTTGAATCCACTTCGGTAATAATGGTCCGGATCCTCAACAACGTCCGTCTTTAAAGACCGCATATATGCAATCTATATAACGAAACGATATGTAGATTACGTACAATAGTTACTACGCATGCGTAGTACTTACCTATCTGCAAATTACGGCCGTGTGTGGAATACGGACGTTGTAGAGGATCCGGCCCAATATATACAGTATAACCTAAATATTTTCTACAAATAATAAAGTAACCCCAGTGGCCATTGGCTGGATCTAGACATCTGCTGACGCTGATTCCTAGAGCTCCAAATGCATTGCCAGCAAGGATACAGGCTTGATTCAGGAGAAGGCCATACCCCTCGCTTGCAGGGCCTTCCTAATCTCTACCGTAATATTTCCAATCCACCTTCACTTAAAATGAAGAGGAATCGGACGTCTGGATAGGACGGTGTACATAGGATGTGCATCTGTACGACTTAAAAACCACCCTGCTTCAACCAGTGCTTGCCCCTGCCACCACCCTCGGAGACTCGTCATTAAAAAATTCTTGAATCACTGGATCATGAAGATGTGTTTCAATTGCTGCGCTCCTTTAAGCATAAATGGAATTTTACAATCCTAGCCAGAGGCAGCCCTAGGCAAAGGCCATCTAGGGCCCTGCAGGTACCCACTAGACACCACAAATACCCTCTTACCTGTTAGCAGACAATGGCCTATAAGAGGGAAGTGAAAGCAGGCGTCTGGTTGTCATGGTAAAGATGAACACAGCCCTGGAGATGGCATAACTAATGGAAGGCTGGAAGCAGAGACACCTGGAAAAAATAATTACTTTCAGCCGCCTCTAACAGTCTCTAACAGCCAGTAACAGACACGGGGTCTATTTACAAACTTCATTTTCATGTAATAATACCCATTTACATATGAAAATGGGCATTATCACATGAAAATTAAGGTTTTCATATTTACAAACCATGGATCGCCATGGAAAACAGCAGTTTGTAAACATCGGGGCTCCGTGTAAATATCGGGGCTCTCCGCCAGCCCGTTCTTTTCAGTAGTAGTATTTATAAAATGCTGGAGCGGAACTTTACACTCCACTCCTGACTGAACGCTAACGCCAGCTCAGACTGGTGTTAGCGCAGTTATCCCAGCGATCTCCCCATATTACCCCCTTTTCCTCCCCCTAATAGCTGTTATCAGGGGGAGGAAAAGAGGGGCATGTATGGGGAGACCGCTGGGATACACCTAAGTGTGGAAAAAAAATAAATAATAATAGTTATTATTGTGTTGTTTTTAAAACAAATAAATAAATACAGTTAAAATATTAATTACAATAAAAAAAATAAAAGAAAAATGAAAAACGTACCTGTCCGGGAGACGAGTCTGACTCTGAAGATTTCAGAGTCCCGATATGAAGACAATGCGCAGTTTTCATGATGGGTCTTGAAATTTTCCTGAATGGGAGTCTCTGCGCATATGAAGTATGAATGAAGTCTCCTGCGATAAGCCCAGAGATCATCGCAGGACCTCACCGGAGGGGTGAGTAGTAGTAAATTTAAATGAATGAAGCTGCCAGGCTCACTGCAAGCTGAAGCGAGCCTGGAACAGCTTCAATCATTTCAAAACGTTAAGGTAAGTAAATAGACCCCACTGTCAGAAGCAGTCCCCTTAAAGGGCCCCGCAAAACCCAGGGCCGCCTCTGATCCTAGCACTTCGTAAGTCTAGATCCAATCCCATGTTCTCAAAAATATGGTAGTGCACTTCCTGTTAGATAAGACGCAGCTGTTCCATCATTACAGGTATACAATATAAATCACTGTAATATCATTGTTTATTCAAATAAATACCCAAAGCCAAAGAAACCTTCCTTCTCCATGCATCCAGCATAATACAATCTCTAACACAAGGAACTTGAATTGTGCCTATGATTACCATAAATTGCACATTCCCTAACAAGATGTTGTAGGTCGGTTTGGTTTCCCTGTCGCACCATAACACTAGTTTGATGCTCCGCTTCGCCGAACCCACAATAGAGTCTGTGTAAATTTAAATGACTGTGAAGACTACAGAGAGTGGAGAAGTCATTTCATTGCCCTCTTGAGCATTTCCAGAAATGGGGCATTTATCATTGCCTCGTACTTGCAAAACAGAGAGAATGCTGAACATCAGTTACCAAGTATTCTCAAAGGGAACAAACACAGCTCTTGAATCCAGTTGTATAACATAGACGTATGAATCACTGACAATACTGTAATGAGACATCATCCTTAGTACTTTACTTTTTGTTGTAATTGTTTACATATTACTAGGAAGTCATCCTATTACTAGGAAGTAGAATTTCATGTTGTAACGTACTGAAGTATAAGTATAGGGAACAAAAGAGAGGTCCGGCGCTCCAAACAAACATTATATAACACTATGTGTCAGCACATAGATAAAAAGGAGGGGGCTGATTCAGAGATGCGATTGCAAAAAGATCGCAAATATACGCATCTAATGTTAAGATCCTAGCAGGTTCCAGCCCACTGCATAATCACTCCCCTTGCAAACAGCGGTGGATCTTAAACTTAGACCACCATTGACTAGCCCTAACTCTACACTGTCATTTGGGATCTTAAGTGACGTAGTAGCGTATATTTAAGATCCTAAGTGTCTGCCCGCGCCCACTTTCCCTCATTTCCCTGCCTCCCCCCACCCATTTCCATGCAAATCCTTAAGATCCTAAACTTACGCTGCACTTAAGATCTTAAGTGCTTGCAATCGATTCAGACTTACGCTCTTAGCGAATTTACGCTCCTAACCGCTACGTACACGGCGTTGCACTATTACTACGCATGCGCAGTTTTGCGAATTTTCTAAGATCTTAAATATACGCTCCTAAGTGCCGTGGAAATCGTATCTCTGAATCAGGCCCGAGGTTTAGTTCACAATATAGCTATATTGGGTTAGGCTCACCTGCCCAGCGTCAAGGCACCTCCTGTAGGTGAGTCCCTATCCATTTGCTATATCTGTATTCAGGGGGCCTGTATTAAGACACAGTATAAACAGTGCTTTTTTTGTAAGAAAAAGGGTGCCAGAACTCACATCAAGTCACGCGCGACCACACGACCAATCACAAGCCAAGCAGTGCCATCACAACGCATGCATCGGACTCGACGCACCAGCATCCCGCATTCACCGTTTTATTGATTTTGCCGCCAAATCTTTTAAAACGTTTAAAACTTGCAAAATCCGTCAAAAAAGCTGCCGGAACTCCATTCCAGTGCGTTCTATGACAAAAAAATCACTGCATATAAGTATAAACATCTAAAACTATGAAGCAGCAATTTCCTGCTCCATCTTTTATCGGGCATCATGTCTGGGTAGTAAAAGTGTTCCAGTTCAGTAGAAATATTTCTGGTGCCCAAGGAATATTCAGTACCACACATAGGGCCTGATCCTCATTTAGTAAAGTCAGGGTACTTCTGCAAATCTCTTGCATATATCCCCTAAAAGTAACAGATTTTATGCTATGGATATTCCAGCATATGGAACTTGGTTCCATACAGTAGGAGAGTGTGGGGGGTGGCACTTGTCTGCAATATGCCTGATCCCCGCCAAACAGGTGGTGATAGGCATGCTAATTAACTGCCAGGAGAGATTATCAGCAATACCAAATGGCTTGATTTGCGTTTTTAATAGACGCAGGTCCATGCAGAAAAGTTACCATAGGGTCCTGAACCTATATGAGTCCAGAACTCTGCACGAAAGACAAGGGAGTGCTCTCCCCTCTTCCATGCGGACCCCAGACCTCTGTACATATGGAAAACGGGTCCATAATAATTGTTCAAAGACTGACTGGATCCAAAGATATAGGAAAGAAGGGACCCGATCTCAACCTCTGCGCCTGTTCCGCACTCGCCTCTCATACGCGTCCATAACTCTACCTTAAGTTTTACCGCTGCCCACTCACCCTCTTCTGCATGCCAACCCCACCTCCTTTTGCAGAGATTAGTCATGTGGATGTAACGGAACACCCCATCAGAGAGATCTTCCGCACGGTAGCAGACACGTTGCATAAAATCTGGCTGGTGTATGCAAAAAAAATGGACGGAGCTCTGGAACCGGCCCAAGGCTATTACCTGCACCAATTAGGATAGATAGACAGGTCCAAGTTTTCCATTGAGTTCTCCAATCAATTGTTGGGTTAAACGGCTTATTTTTCTTTTCCCACGTGTGACTGGACAGAATGCAGGTAAACTCAGACACTAAAAGGCTGATCCAGAATTAGGGGTAAGAAAATCTAAAAAAAATCTGCAACTCAGCACCCTGACTCCCCAGCAAATTTATCTTTTACTTTTTATTTCTTTTTGCTTTCACAGAAAATACGAGATTATTTTGCTTAATACACACAAATACTGACCAGTTTTTAAGCTTAGAATTAGAATAGAGTTGAGCTGCAAAACATCACCTCTAAATAATTCTGTTTGTACATTTAAATTTGCTTCTCCTGCATATCCACATGATTTTGCCAAGGTGCTACATTTTTTTGTTGTTACTCCTAAAATAGTTTAGATAAGGCCCTGTCAGACCCTTGTTTAATAACACGTCTGCTCCATATAGGACATGATCTTTCATGGGCAGGGCAAACTGTCATCATGTTCTCCATAGTAAGATATAGAACACTGGTTGAAATTTATTGGTCACAACAAACTGTTACGCTTAAAAGATACTAAAGAAATGTATCTCCTGACATGTATTTCAGCTTGGCAGACTACCATCAAGGCAGACGATGGTGCTGAAAGGAATCATTTTCCTTTCAGTTTTATTGCTGAAAGGAATAAAACTCCACATCTACCAGCAGTGAAGGGTGAAGATCAGCTGGGAAGATGAATTTTAGGAAATCTGGCTGTCATTCTTCAGTAAGAACCATATCAGCCAACAGGCATCTTGGTTACAGCAATATAACAGTGGGTCACGATGGATCTAAAGGAATGTATTGCTGCTGATTCCAAGTTGTGCCAATGTTTGGTGTATTTTGTAACAGTTTTTTTAGGAAGCTCGATCATCTTTCACAATATGTATGAATCCATCATGGAGAGTCCAAAGTGTCATCCTCCTTAATTGGGCTTAATACAAGCTCCCGATTTGTGATTGGATAAATAAGCTCTGGGCTGCACTATGCAGACTTCCATGAACGGAAATGCATTGAAGTCTGGATAGGAACGCATTTACAATACAAGGTGACTAAGAGAGAACACCTATAATACGAGGTGACTAAGAGGGAACACCTATAACACAAGGTGACTAAGAGAGAACACCTATAACACAAGGTGACTAAGAGGGAACACCTATAATACAAGGTGACTAAGAGAGAACACCTATAATACAAGGTGACTAAGAGGGAACACCTATAACACAAGGTGACTAAGAGGGAACACCTATAACACAAGGTGACTAAGAGAGAACAACTATAATACAAGGTGACTAAAAGAGAACACCTATAATACAGGGGTGTGGTACCGCGCAAAGAAAATCTGATTTTCGAAATTTCATATTTCGAAAACTGTTTTGCGAATGCGTGGTTACCTCGAAAGCGTTAATTTCGAAATTTGCGATTTTAGAACAGCGCGTTAATCGAAATGATATATATGATAGATGATATATGATAGAGGTATGCAGTGAGGTTATATACCTTCGATATAAAGTGATCATCGATTAGTGGTTGCTTCGAATTAATAGACTTTCGTAAAGAGATAATTCGCAATAAAAACTGGTCGAGGAGCGTATTTTCGATTAATAATACTTTCGAAAACCGTACGCAATCGAAAACCGAAGTTTTCGAATTCGTAAACATTCGTAATTAACAAATTTGAAATACAAACTGTTCAAAGAGCGTATTATCTAATAATAGTACTTTCGAAATACGAACGCTATCGAAAACCGTAAATTCGAACTATGAACGTATCGTTGTTAATAAAATTTGAAATAGGGAAGTATCGCAGTAGTGAAAATTCGAATTGAAGCGTTCGAAATAGAGAATTTCGAAATGAAGACTTTCTAACCGGGAACTGCATACCATAATACAGGGTGACTAAGAGGAAATGCCCACTTGTGGACTTAAGCCCCTACCTTGTAAAAGTGTCATTGGACCTGATCCAGAACTACGCCTTGGAGCGAATTTACGCGTGGCAGAGACGTAAATTCGCTGTTTTGTACGCACTGCGCATGTGCACCAAGGAAAATACGCACATTAACATAGCGTAATTGTGAACGTATTGGCCATTCACGTATGTGTCACGTAAATACTTACGTGTGGGCGTGCCAACTTTACGTTACTCCAAATTACGTGTGAAATACGTGAAGTAGGCGGGGGGTTGTATTGAAAGTGTACAGTATGGGCGTGCTTAGCTGCGTAAATTTATTCAGCCCACACGTACGTGTGCGTATGACTGTGGTTACGTTGGAAAAAGTTAAGGTAGGGTTTGGAAAGCGTATCTTGACAAAATACGTCCGTGCAAGGGGTGTGCCGAGGGGAGTGTAGCGAATTTACGCGTACGAAAATACGCTCCGCGAATAAACGTACGGCAAACGTAGTTCTGGATCTACCCCATTGCTCTTATGTCTGGATAAGTCAGATTGCACTCTGATAAATAATAAATTATAGGTAAAATAGGCCCCAGCACTCTACCTTTCGATCTGTAAAATACAATGCAGAAATATTAGTTACACACATTATTGCAAATACAGGAACCCGCCATTTTTAAGGCTTTTCCGCTATAGGTGGCCCTTAACTTTAAATAGTGAGAGTCCCTATATTGGGTCATATAATATGTGTTTTTTGAGAGCTAACACACCTAGAGGCACCTCTTAAAGCCTCCAATATAGCTTCTGCGGACCGACACCCCCAGACTGCTTCCAAACAGTTATACAAAGTGGGGGTTTCTTAAAGGTTTACTATAAACATGTGCATGAAAGGCAGAGGTAACCACACAGAGACAATGGGTAAAAAATGCCCCTGCACACTGCATGTCCTGGTCCTGAATTAAGAAAACCAGCTGACTTATGTACGTAAGTCAGGTATAAACAGGTACTATGCATGCACAGGAATTCTATTCATTCTCCACCTGCAGGGTGGGCCCACTTACCATGCGTATGAGATATAAATGGTGTTTGGGATTAAGTATGGCATATAGTAGGGGCTTGGCTAAGTCCTTACATAGGATCCATTTTCTGCAATCACAGCGATATGTGCAGAATATTCAGTGTAGGATCCTGGGCGTGGAAATCAATTCTGTACGCAGTAATGCCGGGAAGTGTCCACCATCCTGCATGCAGAATTTAGGATTTACAATTCTGTACGGAATCTGCTATTAGTTCCGGATCTGGTCCATTCTTCTTAACCAGCGGCTAACCGGTCATTCTGGACCAGATTCAGAGATTGAAAATAAGAAGAGAGGAAAGTTACACCTGAGCAAAGCCTCTATCTGTAAATTAAAATTCTGAAATATTAGTTACAAATATTTGCAAATATATGTCAGGCCACCAGCCACTTTCGGGGCTTTCCATTAGTGCAAGCATTATAGGTCATATAGGTGCAAATAAATACAACAAAAGCGCTTACATGTTTGTATTTAGTTGAGTAAATTGCATAACCACACCCAGACAGTACTGACCCCGCCCCTTTGGTCACATTGCTATGCCTGGATTGGGTAGAGGACTGTGACATGTTCATTTGCATGTACTTATTTTTCAGTCCAAGAATAGCGTGAAACAACACAACATACAACGCAAACACAACAGTGTCACAACTGATGATCAGCCCCAAATTCTATATGTTGAAAATATAAAGATCAAGATCAATGGTGAAACTATTTGTGCTTTAAAATAAAGAACAATTATAAAATAATTGTTTATTATAAGTAATTACGAGGATCATCTCACTGTTTAGATTTTTGTAATGGCTTCGGACAGCATATTATTCTTAAGTAAACAATACTGCTGGCATCTATGCCACCTTGTAACCTTTAGCCTACTCTTTAAGGGTCACACTGCTGCTTCATACAAGAGTGATAGCCCTGCTCAGCAACATATCCCCATGTGATGGATTGGATGGACATAACAGGCATGAAGCACTCGCAGACAAGAAGACCTTTCACTTTTCATGGAGATAATATTTCCTGATATTTTGTAAAGAGAATATAATTAGTAATTTGCGATTAACTATTTTACATGGGTATTTTGTTTCCGTGTTCTGTAAATAATGCTGCCTGGAGCCATTTAAAAAATGACTTAGTGGAAAGAAAATAATTACTCTCTGTAACTAATGACTGTGGCAAAAGTTTAAACTCACCAGCGCACTAATGCTGAACCAGATCATTAAATGTGGAGTAACATCAATAGTATCAAGTAATGACAGAAAATCAGTGGAATCACCAAAGACATGTTTCCTTTAAACTTTCAAAACAAAATAAATTATTTGTCGTTGACTGTGTACTTGCATGTTACGTGTAAGTGGCAGGTTTTTTTTTATTACTATTTTAATTTTGCCATATGCGACCATGCCAAAAGGGGTGGAGTTTGGGCAGGGCCAGGTGGAATTTGGGTGGGTCTGGGGGTGGAGATTTGGCTAGTCTTATTTGTCCCATATTGGATATCGTAAATGTCAGCAGGCACCTAAAACAAATGTCACAAACTATTACAAACAAATCAAAGTCAACACTCAAATGCCTTGAAAAATCCAGTGTTAAGATCCAAGCTAATTGCTGATTGGTTGCTATGGGTTACTGATTACTTGCACTTTGGGGTATATGCGGTCTAAAAGACCGCATATACACAATCTACGTAACGAAACGAAACGATACGCAGATTACGTACAATAGCTACTACACAAGCGCAGTAGCTATTGTTCATTGAATTACACCTGTCTATGGAAGACGGATGTAGTTCTGGATTCAGCCCTTTGTTTGTAAACTCTCTTAATACAAACCACTAGTGAACAACCCCTGTCTACCATTATAAGTTACAAAAAATAAATATCCATCTGCAGAACAAACTTAATTACCAGTACTATTGACTGCAAAGATTATTGATTAGCACTTACATCCAAATTAGAAATTATTTACCTTAACATAAATAATGATGAATGTCAAACTATTCCCCATGCAAATGCTTACTTCCCAACCTCATAATGACTTTTGTTTTCACGATAACATTGTTTAGTTCTTGGTATTGTTTAAAATTCTGAGATTATGAGGTCAACCTCTCACAGCCAATATTTTTGTAATGAAAAATGTAGCTGGCCACAAGTCTAATTTAATCTATAAGTAAGGCGCTCCACGGCACACTGATTTTCAGACAGACCTTCAATAAATCTTGTTTTAAGAAAAATGATATGAGGCTGATTCTCTGTAGGTTTCCCGCACAACTTAAAGAGCTGCACTTATCAGCCCATTGAGTCAGGATTATCAATATACTCATAGGTGTTCCACTCAATGGTATGCATCAGAGGACGCTATATAACTGGTGTAACTACTGTGGGTGTAGGAGGTGGCAATGTTAGGTGCTGTACCCCACACCCACCCTGCACCTATGGAGCTCTAAGGCAACTATCAAGTTCAAAGTCTCCATTGCAGAAAGCAGTGGTGATGCGATTCCTGGATTCGCGAAGTTAAGTGTTTTTTTGCTAACCCTGGGCCAGATCCTGAGCTACGTACACTAGCATTTTTATGCTAGCCGCTGACGTAAAATCACCTATTTATATTTACTGCGTAACGCTAAAGCACTTAGGTCTGGATCTACCCCCCTAACCTTAACCCTTCCCTAACCCTCCCTTTCCTACAGCCTAACCCTCACCTTCCCTTTCTTCAGCTCTAACCCTAACTCTCCGTGCCCGGTAGCCTAACCCTAACCCTCCATGCTGGACAATCTAACCCAACCTTCCATGCCCCGCAGCCTAAACCTAACTTTCCACCTAAGTCCTAACCCTAAGCTCGTACTGCTCAGCTGCCGTAGCCTAACCCTAATATCACCACCGCAAACACCACAGCCTGTACCTATTGGGAACAGAGAAATAAGTTCCTGTGCACAATAGCAATTTTCTATTTCCAAATGGTCTTGAACAATGATACAGATGTCGGGCCAGTCGGACCGGCAACTGAATCCCCTGTCAGAGGCTGGCAGCTTAAGAAAAATAAATACATTGCCAGCACCTGAGAGCTGCTTACATCATATTTATAAAACAGCTCTCAACACCAGCTGCTGTCCCATGCCACGCCCCCTCCAACACTTACACAAGCCCCCTGCATATTCAGGCCCCACCTCCTTGTTGTGCAGCTCGAGCTTCCACCCCTGATATTATACTAACAGTTCTGCCTCAAGCACACAACATTTCCTAGATGTATGGAAGTATACTGTAACCTAAGAGGAAACACTCACTTGTGACTTCAACTTAGCCCTTATATCAAAAGTGTTTTTGCTTTGAAGTCTGGATGGGTGCGAAATGCGTTTCAAAGGAATAGCATGGTTCCATTTTTATGAGCATGTGCCGGGAAGAAAAGCAGCCACAATCCAATCAACTTGCACAGCAGGGTCCGGATTCACAGTTACGTACCATTTCTGTATGTAGATTGCGTAAGTGCGGTCTTTAGATCAGGCTTACACAATCTACGTTCAAAAATGGTACGTAGATAGCGTTAATAAGTACTACGCATGCATAGTAGCTCAATTCTTAAAACAATGCACATAAGACGAAAACTACTTAACTGAATCCGGACCCAGATTAGGGAAGCTTGGAGAACTTTATTTGACCCTGAGTTATTAAGGCACTGTAGCGCACAGTGGATGATGATGAACCAGATTCAGAGTTTCAGAATCAGTGGAAATTGGCAAAACCATGGTGAATTTCAGGGGGAGTCAAATTAATTTGATTCTTTGCCTACAGGGAGAATACTTTGCTTTTGCTCATTGCACATAGATACTGACCAGCTTTACTTTTATATTATATTTTAGCTTCAGGAAAGGAAACATCACCTATGAATGTTTGCAACATAAGATATCCCCCCTTAATATCCCCCCCTTTAATATGGACTTGCCCAGGTGTAACTTTCCATCTGTTTTCCTCCTATATTCAAACTCTGGATCTGGTCCAGAAGAAAAAGGAAACAGTTATTTCTTGAATCAATACATGAAGTCAATGCATGCATTTTTGTATAATTCCTGGTATGACATGCATTATACGCTGTCTTAAGAATTCATGGATAGCGGATTCTATGAATAAAATGTGTGAATTATTAATGCATATATTGTTTAATAATGTTCTGAGTGTACAAAGGCACAAGTGAAAACATTACTAAGGCATTAAAGTATATTACTACAACATACTTGGTGTAATGTATTTAAATATGACCAGTCTTCTGCATATTCAAGGCTTATATCAATAAATGATATACGGGGTAAAGAGAGAGTTACAGATTCAAGCGGAAACATTTTACGCTGTACTTTTTTTTATTACATTTTCACATACCTTCCGCTGACCTGAGGTAACCTTGATATAAAAAAGAGGATTTAATAAAACACTGAATGAACAGGTCAAGGAACACCTTTTCTGGTATCTGTAATTAAGAGTACGTAAAAACACAGGTTCTATAGTATGAGGCTCATAGGCTTTTCATTAATCAGTAGTGACAAACACTAACAAATCCTGTCACACTGGGCTGTATACAGACCTAATAACGCAAGTCTGTTACGGAACAGAGTTCTGTTCACATGTAGCTCTATGTGTAAGAATGGAACTTGCGTTCCGCATGGCATTGTAGAGCAGGCAAAATGGACAGCATTTAGCGGTTACATCACGATCTGTGTACATACAGACACAGATCCGTATGCAGGGCCGTCGCCAAATATTTTGGGGCCTGGGGCACATCAGCGTCATCCCGCCCCTACATAACATCATCTGTGACGTCACATAGGAGGTGGGGTGCCATGGAACTACATTACCAGCGAGCCAATGCACAGGGAAGGATTTCCCTGCCCATTGGCCCGCTAGTGTATTGCTCTAAGCAGCAAGTATTGGCGGTAGGATACCGCCAATACCTTCTACTGTAGAGCCATGGTAAGTATTTGCAGGCACCATCAGCTTCGGGGCTTGGGACAGTAGTCCCGGTTGTCCCCCCTGATGGCGGCCCTGTCCGTACGTAACAGTTAAAGGTGTTTTATGGACCTGGTATTCCTCCAAACTGTACGAGAGAGGGGAGTGACATAGGAGTCCACTCCCCTCTTCCATAAGGAGTTCCAGGACTGAATAAGGCCCATTGTGTGGATGAAAAAATGATCATAGTTAAACAAAAACAATTTAAATATCTGTATCTCAGAGGGGTTGGGCTGTACCCTGAATGATGGGCAATAGAAAGCAATGCATGACAGTTATGCTTGTCTCTATTATTGGAGAAGAGAGAGTTTATTGGAGTCTCTTTTGGTCTTTTGGCAGACACTGGAAATATTGGCAATGCCCCTGTGTTGGCTAAGACACTGCAGAGTCAATAAGACCAGCTCTGCTTTATGAGCTGCTGCAAAGTGATGGAAGATAAAGATGCACAACTGTCTTCTTTACTGGACAAAATGCTGGTCAGTTTATTTAATTACCATAATTTCTCTTTCAGGTATAATATTTATTTCAGTCATTCACAGGGACAGGGGGTTTTATTTAATGAGGATTCTAAAAGGGAATAGTGTTGATGTTTCAAATACCAACAAGAATCTTAGGGCCAGATTACTAAGCTGTGGGAGAAGAAAAGTGATGTTGCACTTGGAAACCAATCAGATTCTAGCTCTTACGTTCCTATCACATGCTAGAAAATGTCAGCTACAATCTGATTGGTTGCTATGGGTAACATCTCCATTTTGCCTTTTCCCCAGCTTAGTAAATCTGGCCCCAACTATTATTTTGTATTTTGACTCTAATAGATACGATAGCATGAATCTGCTTGGTTGCTATTGGCAACATCTTCACTTCTACCCTTTATGGACCTGATTCACACTTAAGAATCTTCTTAAAATAAGAACTTAAAGTCACACCTGGGCTAAACCATGCTGATTGCAGGGGGAGTCATATTTCATCTGTTGCAAACAGTACTAGTGTTGAGAGTGCAGCGGCGTAGGTCTGGATCAGGCCCATGGTAAGTAGTTGCAGGCACCATCAGCTTCGGGGCTTGGGACAGTAGTCCTGGTTGTCCCCCCTGATGGCGGCCCTGTCCGTACGTAACAGTTAAAGGTGTTTTATGGACCTGGAAGTCCTCCAAACTGTACGAGAGAGGGGAGTGACATAGGACTCCACTCCCCTCTTCCATAAGGAGTTCCAGGTCTGAATAAGGCCCATTGTGTGGATGAAAAAATGATCATAGTTAAACAAAAACAACTTAAATACCTGTATTTCAGAGGGGTTGGGCTGTACCCTGAATGATGGGCAATAGAAAGCAATGCATGACAGTTATGCTTGTCTCTATTATTGGAGAAGAGAGAATTTTGCCTTTTCCCCAGCTTAGTAAATCTGGCCCCAACTATTATTTTGTATTTTGACTCTACTAGATACGATAGCATGAATCTGCTTGGTTGCTATTGGCAACATCTTCACTTCTACCCTTTATATTTTTTAAAGCGGTGCATACTTAATATTTAGACGCATGATATAAAGGTAGCACATTCTCTTGCAATGTGTCCTTTATCCAGTGTGTAAACTCTGACTAGTGTTTAGTCCTATATAATATGGTGCTTGAAGGGTCATTAAATGCAAGTGAATCCAAAAGTTTATGCCTTTAGCTTGAATAAGGATGAGTGACGATTAGAATTCTATGAATGTGTGCACGGATCACAAGCTGCCTCATATAATTTCCCTTTGAGGAATAAACAAACTGTGCGAACCTAAATCAGCTAAATGGGGAACTTGTTAATTTCAGCTAAATCAAAAACTTGTTATTGCATCTCTGTTCTAAGGCGATAATTCCCTTTTGATTGTGAAAGAATTTGTTCTTCATTCTACTTTGAACCTGTTGATTTTAAAACAATCTGCTTCTATATTAAGTAGCTGGTGTGACACCATCAAGTGACTCTGCAGACATCAATGGCTAGATTTAATAAACTGTGGAAAAGGAGAAGTGGAGATGTTGCCCACAGCAACCAATCAGATTCCAGCTGACATCCTCTAATATGTGATAGGAAAGTGAGAGCTAGAATCTCATTGGTTGCTATGGGGAGCATCTCCATTTTTCCTCTTCCGCAGCTTAGTAAATCTAGCCCCAAGCCTCTGTACCTACAGCCACATTAGCTTTGATATTTTCATCCATGACATTTTGTGGACGATGCCTAAGAGCCTTTCAAGAGAGGAACTATTTTCTATAAATATTTCACATAATCCATTGTTATATGTTTAGAAAAGTAAATTGGCAAAACTAACATATTTATATATTATTACATTTTATATTTCTTTGATTTAAATATCAATAATGTTGATTAGCATTATTACTGATAAATTCTTTGACTCTACAAGTTATTGGAAATAGGTGGCCCAAAGGACATGTGGTTATCAGTTTGTTTGTTTTAACACTTGAATATATATATATATTGTCTATGGGATTTTTATATGAACTTGTTACTAAGAATAAAAGTAAGAAAAATGTAGGGTTAAGGATTGACCCGAGTATGATTAAAGCCACTGGGTGGGCCAGACCCAGTGATGTCACTTACCAGAACCTGGTGTCATTGGTTCCAAGAAGTCTGTGGAGGAGGGGTCTGTTGTTGCCAGGAGGCTGATGAGGAGCCCAGACGAGGTCGAGGTCCCCTGTTCTCCTTGGAATTCTCCGCCCTCCTTCCCTTGTATAATTGTGCTGATTTAGTGATCCATGTTATCAGTGTGTAGGCGTAAAAGCAGTCTCATTTCTTGGTACTGATGTTTGTCTTTGAGGTTATTTGGCGCAGGTGAAGGTTGAGCCAAGGCAGCAAGTTGAATCCGATAAAGTCATATTTAAGGATTACAGCGCCGAGGCGGAAGGAGAGCTCCAATGGATTTGTTTGAATAGTTAAGGGTCCCATTTATCTATTAATTATTTACATTATTATCGTTGTTAACAATTTAACTGCTTTTCTATGGTCCCCATCAAGTTAGGTAGTTAAAGTTAGAGGTTAAAGTTACATAAAATTCAATAAACTAATATATATAGCCATAGTTAATAAAATATTTTGAGACCCAAAGCAAGTTTCTGTGTCTTACTGTGTCTTTGTAAATTTACTCTGAGGTGACATCACTGGGCGAAGCATCAGCCATGTGAAGTTCATGTGTAAACCTTTGGATGGTTAAAGAGCTATTCTCCAACATTGGGGGAATAGAAGCCAGGATGAGATGGCGAAGCAACAGAAAAGAGCAAGGCCACCAATAACTAAGGTGTGTTCACACCTATTAGTATTTCCAGGGCTAGGGCTAAGCAGGCCCTTATCCCTAGCCCCTCTGATTAGAATTGATGTGCGATCATGTGACAATGAGGAGATATACCTCTGAGCCAATGCCCTATTCAGGACAAAGTTGTCCTAATTGTAACAGAGCCCAAAAAGTAGAACTGTCCCCCATAACTGGGACATAACTGGGAAGTGTATCAGGTTGTTTGTGACTGAACAATGCCAACACTTCTTGATGAGAGAGTGCAACATCTTCAGTAATGAGTAGAATATGATGGGTACATTTGAGTGAAGAAAATATTATTCCTTATAGAAGAACTAGTGGCCCCTAATGTTGCAGAACAGCACAGAGGTGAGTTTTTTTGCATTGTGGTGAGAGACTATTGAACTGAGACATATGGATGAAAAGAAAATGTTTTTCTATGCTTTACAGGAAAATGCACTAAAATGTTTACTTTACACAATAATTTAAATGTTCATTTCACAGCTGGTGGTGATTGAGCGCTGTTCTACAGATTGGCTCTGATTTAGAGCTTGAAAATAGGAGAGGAACGTTACACCTGGGCAAAACCATGTTGATTTCAGGGGGAGTCATATTTCATCTGCATGCTTAGACTAGCGTATTAGAATAAAATTAATTGGACTCCCCCTAAAATCACCATGGTTTTTCCCAGGTGTAACTTTCTCTTATCTTCAAACTCTGAATCCAGGCCATAAAACCTATCTGTTGAATTTCTTCATTTTAGGTGCAGCATCCCCCATAAAGAAGCATCAGTCACACACATGCTTTTTTATGGGGGATGCTCTGTACAGTCCAGGAACCATAAAATTAGTCCAGAAGCATAGTAGTCACAGATGTCAAAGGTCCATGAATGCCAGCTCTTATAGTCAGAATGAGAAGGCCACATATAAGAGTCTGACTTCTTATCATTGCTATAGTAGTCTACAGTAGCCTCAATAGTCCAAAATTCTGAGATTTAACTTGATCAGTATTTGAGGTGCAATACTGAAATGTTTTTTTTCTCTTTTTTTTTTTAAAGAAGGATTTAGACTTTTGCACAGTGCATAGTTTTAGATTTTCATTATGGTTGTATACCAGGTATATGTAGTTTCCAGATAATCTCCAGATTGTGAGGTAAACACATACATACACCCTCCATTTCATTAGGTACAATATAATCCGCTCTTGAGCTTCCAACTGTCACTCACCTGGTTTAAATGAATGAACTGATATTCAAAAAACTATCTGTCTCTTCAACAAAGGTGGTTACCATAGTAACTGACAGTTGGAAACTGAGGAGCAGAGTATTTTTTACCTAATGGCATAGGTCATGTTGGAGGGTATGCATACATTGAGATGCTCTTAGTGGTTAAGGAAGACTCTCTAGTGTAAGCTTGCGAGCAGGGCCCTCCTACCCACCCAGTCTGTCTGTCTGTTATTACCCAGTGTTGTTATAAAGTTTGTTAAATTGTAATGTGCTACGTAATCTGTGGGCGCTATATAAAAACCTGTTAATAAATAAATAATAAATAAATAGGGTAAAACCAACCTATTCAGGAACCAAAGATGTCTCACATCCAGTCCTCAGTCATTTTATACACTAAACAAATACAAAAAAAAACCCTCACCTCACCACTCTTTATGCCCATTCCACTAGAGTAACACCTCTCTGTCTTGTCAAAGGGATGGCTAGGCCCCAGTCTGACATCTATCTTCTCTTAGACCTATGAGGTCCTTCGTCTTTCTCTGCAGCCTATACTAGAAGCCATGTTAAAGGCTAAAGCCGTATTTATAATAAATAATGGAAGACAGCCTACCAAGTTACCAGGTAAATTGCCTCAGTCCTATCTGCATTCTTTTGAATATTGATGCAGCTCACAAAATGGCTGCCTTCACTATGTGCCGACTACAGACCTGACCTAGGATTGTCTATGGATTTTCTGGGCATGCTTTAAGTCCTAACAGAATATAAAAAGAAGAAGAAAATAAAGATATAATATAGGGAATTGAATAAAATAATAACGTCTACAAAATATCTCATATAGCGACTTTTTTTCTATACAGAAATATACTTTTGCCACTAATATCAGGTATAAGTAATTATCAAAGTTATTAGAGCAAGCAAAGTCTTTATTATTTTGTATAATTTACTCTTGTCCCATTGGTACCTCAGCATGTGCAAACAAGAAATCATGTGGAACTAAACCAAATAGGGGATTACAGAGCTTCAAATGGAATGGAAGTGAAGGGCAGCCAAGTAGAGAACACCAAAAGTGACAGACTCTGTGAAATGTCTCCCATTAACCCCTTCTCCGCTCCAGCTCGGCTACAAGTCATTGTTACCCCCACTCACCGCTGCCATCGAAGCATTTTAAATGTTGATGATGGATGAGTATCATCTTGTAATGAAAAAAAAAATAATAAAAGAAAAAAAAACACCAAGCTTAAGAATAAAGGGAAGCCGGGCTGTATGGACAAAATCACCAGTGAACCTCATCCATTTTTTATGATTCATTGACAGGAGACAGAGTTTAATCTGATTGTGTGTACCAGCCAACCATTTTATGCATGGGGAAATTAAATCACAATAAGCTACTGGCAAACATTTCTTCAGGCTTTTCCAAGGACACCTCATTATAAGAGACAATACACAGCTTCCTGTAAAATATTTCTCCTTGCCCACATCTCTTAGTAGTTGAAGTGTTTCATTTACTGGTTTGTTTTACTACTGTGCTACTGAAATTCTAATACACATGGGCATTGGTATATATGACTGGATTCACACCTAAGAAGAGGATGCATCTTAGGTGCGTATATTTAAGAATTTACCTATGCTACATGCTACGCAAGCTACATAGGACTTAGGAGCAGAGTTTCACTATGTGTGGTCTTTAAAGACCACACATAGTTATTTAACAAGGATGAACTTTGCCACGGCAGCCTCTGGCCATTTTTCAGAAGAGTGGGTGAGGGGAGGCATTTCAATGAGCTGGGGAGGGCATGAGGAAGGGATCTCCGTGCGTATTTTCCTTCTTAAGAAGGAAAATACGCACAGGTACATAAGGTAGCCCTATAGCATTCTTAAGTGCCTTTACGAACAGGAAAAATGGGACAGGGAACAAAAAGTTAGGTGCGGATACATGCCTATCTGCATTTACTTATGTCCATTCCTAACTAAGAATCTGGTCTCCATTTATCCAGCTGACACTCAATTGCAGACTTGTGTCCTTCATGTTACTGGGGCCAACTTGGCAGTGCTTTTAGTAAGTTTGCCCTTTGAAGAAAATATCAGTAGCCTAATAGTGCACACAGGACTATTCCGGTTGCAAATATTGATGTTACATATTATATTCTGTAAACACAGAATGGAAGTTGCTCAATCAATTTATAGGTAAATGTGAACAGGTGCGTGAAAGGCAGGGGGTTAATCTGCTAGCCACAGAAACAAAGGGAAAAATAGCCCCAGCACACTGCCATAAACCAGTAACAGACTATACTGTTCTATCTGTAAAATAAAACACAGAAATGTTCGTTACACATATTTGTACAAATATGAGATAAGCCACCAGCCACCGTCAAGGCCTTTCTGTATATGGTGGTCCTAACTCTAACAATGAGAGTCCCAGTACTGGGTCCCATATATATGTTTATAAATTGAGAGCCAACTTACCTAGAAGACACCCCTTAAGGTCTCCAAAATGGCTGCTGTGGATCAGCTCCCCCTGTCAGCAACTGATCCCAGACATGCCCACAAACAGAATAAAACCAGAATGGAAGCTGCTCAATCAATTTATTAAGTAAATGTTAAACAGGTGCATGAAAGGCAGGGGGGTAACCTGCTAGCCACAGAAACAAAGGGAAAAAATTGCCTCAGCACACTGCCATAAACCAGTAACAAACTATACTGTTCTATCTGTAAAATAAAACACAGAAAT
>WWET01000082.1:360937-389268 GCA_011038615.1 Limnodynastes dumerilii | reverse complement strand
GATGTTGGCCGGAGTGCTGCTGTGCTCAAGTCTCCCTCTGCTGTGTCCGTCCGGTTCGCCTCCCGATCCTCAGTTCAGGATGGCATCGCGGTGGGGTGCAGCATTGCAGGAATGAAGAGCATGGGAAAAGCAATATAGTGTAATACAGCTTTATTCAATGCGGTAATGTTACGAAGCAATGATAATACTCACAAACAGTGCGGACATAAATGTCCTAGTAGCGCTTTGTTTTTTTAAAAGAACAGATCAGTGTGCTGGACCAACGCGTTTCATCGGTCGATGCCGACTTCCTCAGGGTCATTACATGTCTGGGGTGGCGGTAAGTTCAAATAGGAATCCCTCCCCGCTGATTGGTTCATTACAATATTCCCTCCTTTGTTCTTACCGCTTGTACATGGACACAGTTACAATGTAAACAAACCATTGGTTACAATGCTACTTCAATGTATATGACATGTTGCAAATCTAATAGAATCATATAAATAAAAGTGAGATAAGAATAAAATTGGAAGTATCCTTTAGTTAAATCCTTGTTTGCTTAATTCATAAAAAAAATTTTTTTTTATAGTGCCTGGGCACGTTCCTCTATGCTGTCAGGGCAGACTACGGTTGTTAAAGGGTCTCACCCTTTACCATAGATATAGCGTCCAGGGTACCCTCACCAGTCGCAGTATGAATTATACCGTATTCAGCATTAGCTGATACTCTCATTCTGCCACATACGTGTAGTTGAAGTTCTGCACCCCCTGAAAAAATTTTTTAACAACCGTAGTCTGCCCTGACAGCATAGAGGAACGTGCCCAGGCACTATAAAAAAAAATTTTTTTTATGAATTAAGCAAACAAGGATTTAACTAAAGGATACTTCCAATTTTATTCTTATCTCATTTTTATTTATATGCTTCCATTAGATTTGCAACATGTCATATACATTGAAGTAGCATTGTAACCAATGGTTTGTTTACATTGTAACTGTTTCCATGTACAAGCGGTAAGAACAAAGGAGGGAATATTGTAATGAACCAATCAGCGGGGAGGGATTCCTATTTGAACTTACCGCCACCCCAGACATGTAATGACCCTGAGGAAGTCGGCATCGACCGATGAAACGCGTTGGTCCAGCACACTGATCTGTTCTTTTAAAAAAACAAAGCGCTACTAGGACATTTATGTCCGCACTGTTTGTGAGTATTATCATTGCTTCGTAACATTACCGCATTGAATAAAGCTGTATTACACTATATTGCTTTTCCCATGCTCTTCATTCCTGCAATGCTGCACCCCACCGCGATGCCATCCTGAACTGAGGATCGGGAGGCGAACCGGACGGACACAGCAGAGGGAGACTTGAGCACAGCAGCACTCCGGCTAACATCACAGAGCCGCACTGCATGAGCCCACGGGAGACGCACCACAGCTATAACAACGGTGGAGGCCAGCACACCAATCGACAATGGCAACCTAGGACTGTAAACAACGAACTGTGAGCATATTTACACCAACCCTGTGTATTTGGACACTCACCTGATTAAGGCCTTGGAGGCCACGGACATCATATTTTGCCTATTACCACGTCTGTGGGTAACCCACAGGACATAGACTAATCTGGGACACTCATTATCCTGTATACAGTCTATCTGTAAGTGTGCCCACGATTTATATTAGTACATACTCCCACTATACATACGGCACCACGGGGGGACACGGATTATTGAGCGCCTGAATAAGAATAATTCTTCTTTTTGAATTTTTCAATCTTCCAGTAAAAATTGGGTAGGTTGGTGGATACCTACCGTATTCGGGCTGCCCTAATCAAACAGAAAGGAACACTTTGAAGTGAACGCCCTTCCCAAATTTGTGCCGAAAAGCACATTTAAACCAGTATATAAATATAGTAGTGGAGGTAAAGAAACACAGAAGTGATAGTATAGAGATATAGCAGTGGAGGTATAGAAATATAGAAGTGATAGTACAGAAATATAGTAGTGGAGGTATAGAAATATAGAAGTGATAGTATATAAATATAGTAGTGGAGGTATAGAAATATAGAAGTGACAGTATAGAAATATAGTAGTGGAGGTATAGAAATAAAGAAGTGATAGTATAGATATATAGTAGTGGAGGTATAGAAATATAGAAGTGATAGTATAGATATATAGTAGTGGAGGCAGAGCTCGAAGTGAGTGTGTATACAGGGGTATGCCATACCGTCACTTCTTCAGATTTAATAGAAAATCTTTAAATCTCCATTGGCTTCTACTACTGCTATATTTTCCTACCCCCCACTTCTAAATATCCATACCGCCACTTCTAAATTTCTACTTCAACCACTGAGTGGAGGTATAGAAATATAGAAGTAATAATATAGAAATATAGTAGTGGAGGTATAGAAATATAGAAGTGATAGTATAGAAATATAGTAGTGGAGGTACAGAAATATAGAAACGATAGTATAGAAATATAGTAGTGGAGGTAAAGAAATATAGAAGTGCGTTTTTAGAAATATAGAAGTGACAGTATAGAAATATAAAAGTAGCAGGATAGAGATGATAAAGTACAGGTATAAAAATATAGACATAATAAGGGGTATAAATGATTTGCCAGTCAGCAGTAGGGGTCAGAATATTTGTAGATTTTTATATTTCTTATTTCTCAGTGTAAAAAACAGTATTAAAAAAAAAGTATAAAAAGTGGTCATTCTTCACCCAGTCTTTATAATGAACAATGTAAAGATGTGACACAATAGGAATTATATATTGCAGATATTTTAAAACTGATTTAAATCAAAATAGTGCTATTGAAGCTTGCTAAGATCTAAATATTATTTCCAGTCACTGAATTACATTAGGTGAAATGCATTGTGGGATATTTAAATAACGTCTGGAATTGCCCTGTTTTGTTTATTAAATATGGATTATGGATAAAATATTAAAGCACAGTTTGAAATCGGATTAGTCACTGCCTACTTTGGAGTTTCGCAGGGTCCGCAATTCTGGTTTAGTCATGAATGAATAAAATTCCAAAACACAAGATATCATTAAATATAAGTGTTTGTCTCTTCCGCTGTCTTTGAATTTGTTTTTAGCTCTTATCTCATTATCAGTAATAGAATTTATACTACATCATATTCTATAACCTATTTTTTTTCTTTCTATTGAGTGATCATCATCTTTACGTCATTTGGCACACAAGGCTTTTATGTGTTAATTTTTTGTATAATTTTTGAAAATAAATTCATTATTTTGTATTGTTGTTATTGTTGCGTTTGCATTTAAGCACTTGCACTATTCATAACCTCTTTTTCCAGCATATTTTACAGTGTACTATAAATGTACAACATATCTATCGACTTGTACAAAATATGTGATCACCCAGCTGCATAGAGCTTGGCTGCTCAGTGTCTGCACACCACGGCCCTGATCACACCTAAGAAGCAAAGGCTTCTTAGGTGCGTAATGCTACATTTTTGCGCACTGTGCATGCGTTGTCATTATAACTATACAATATACATATCCCTTAGACACATAGGACCAGATCCAGCCCCCTGCACGCTTTATATACGTGTGCATCCAAATTTACGTAAAGTAGAGGGGAGTGCATGCCCCCGTCACTTCCCTCTATCGGTAGTAGTTCTGGACACGTAAGCCTTACGTGTCCAGAACCCTACCTTAACTGTTTGCATTCATCCGTGTGCTTTCGAACGTGGAAAAATGCGTACCTGTCCTTCCCCTCCCCGACTCTACATTTAAATGCATATCCCCGCCTCTATGGCGGGGATATGGCAGGCGTAAATGAAAGCTCAGCCCCATCATCGTACCTGCAAATGTATGGAACTGAGTTTCGTACATCATCGGGTACGCTAGAGTAACATCTGGCACGCGCATGCACCGATTTTATTTATCAGGGGACAAATTACGTGCATAAGTCCCCTGACGTTATTACTTCTGGATCCGGTCCATAGTTTTTTAGGTAAGGGGAGGCGTGCCACGGCAGCCTCCATGGGTGGGGGGAGGGATGTAGATTAGGTTGGGAGGGAGGGTGGTTACGCACGGTTAATTAAGGTAGTAGAAGTAGAAGTAGATGCAGATACATGCATATCTGCACCTACAGATCACACACTTAAGTGTGAATTCGGTCCTATGTGCTCTCCTGGCATAGGCGTCCAGAGGTATTGGTATGTGTGCCTTTGGAATTCACCAGTACGTATGACACTTTTCCTCCATTCTCAGTTTCAGGTGCCTCTGGAGCAGCCCCGCATTACCCAAATTTAATATGCAAATTATAGAAATTGGACACAGCACTTATTGTACACATTGAATTAACTCCCCTCCCTCTGTTAATATTATATTAACCTTCCAGGGTTAACACTAAGAAAACATCCCCAGTCATACCCAGTTAACACTAAGAAAATACTCCCTGCACTCCATTCACACTCCTTATTTCATTTCACCTGCACTGAATCTTTACTGCTCTGCCTGCAACTGGGAAGAAAAGTCCAAAATACTACGGCCAGTGAAAATAGCTGTGGCTCTCCAAAAAAACATTCAGCCTTTGTCTTAGGTGCTAAAGTCTTGTGAGATTGATGATGTCATCAAGCTTGCCAGACATCATCAGATTCGCACTAGGTGGCCGTCTATGCCTAGGGTCATCTCTTTATATTCCCTAATATGCATAAGAGCTTAGAGTCTCAGAAGAGCAAAAGTTTACAGTTACGATGTTAGAACTGCCCTCAATGGTAAGGTGTATGTGCAAAAAGGATCATTGAGTAGCCTGTAACATTTTTTTTTGCAGGATTTTGACATTAAAAGATAAGTATACAGTATTCACACCTAAGAAGCTTCTGCTTCTTAGGTGCAGAGTTTCCCAATATGACCTACTGTGCATGCGTATTAGGTCGTATACACAATCTACGTACAAGTTAGGTACGTAAATTGCCTCCATGTGGTCTTTAAAGTCTGCACGGAGTAATTTAGTTAGTAAGAGCCGGCCTTAAGCCGCCTCGTTGAGTGATTAGGTAGAAGTGGGTCCCTGTTCCTTCTTAAGAAGGAAACTCTGCATGGTTAGATTAGGTAGCCCTATATCACTTGTAAGTGCCGTAGGTACCTTAAAACGGGGGCAGGGCAGGGGAGGGGACCAGAAAAGTAGGTACGGATACATGTGTATCCGTACCTACGGATTACACTTGCAAGTGTAAATCCTGTCCACAGTTGTCTATTTTTGACCCAATATTACATTATGCGTGCCACCAAATCATCAACCATGTATGATAATCATAGCCCGTTATTATCTGGTAGGACAGAAAATCCATCCACATGGTCTAAGGATGGATCTCTGATTAGTCGAATTGAACATTTTGAGTGACCTATAAGAAAAGTTAAACCACAATATTAGCTATAAAGAGTCCATTGTTGTGTCAAATCTGTCCCATGTGTCTGCCAACAATCTTCATATAGGAGTTGAGTAAAGGGATCACTGTATGGAACAGACTGCTTTGACTAGAGCACTAGATCACCATGGACATTTGGAGAGTCAGCGGTTTGGGTGGAATGCCATATGGCAACAGACATTAGGAGACCCAGTACTTTGGGTGGAATACCATATGACAGCAGACATTAGGAGACCCAGTACTTTGGGTGGAATACCATATGACAGCAGACATTAGGAGATCCAGTGGTTTGGGTGGAATACCATATGACAGCAGACATTAGGAGACCCACAAGAATGGGTGGAATGTCATATGGCAGCAAACATTAGGAGACCCAGTGGTTTGGGTAGAATGTCATATGGCAGCAGACATTAGGAGACCCAGTGGCTTGGGTGGAATGTCATATGACAGCAGACATTAGGAGACCCAGTGGCTTCGGTGGAATGTCACATGGGAGCAGACATTAGGAGACCCAGTGGTTTGGGTGGAATGTCACATGGGAGCAGACATTAGGAGACCCAGTGGTTTGGGTGGAATTTCACATGGGAGCAGTCTTTAGGAGACACAGTGGCTTGAGTGGAATGTCATATGGCAGAAGACATTAGGAGACCCAGTTACTTGGGTGGAATGTAACATGGCAGAAGACATTAGGAGACCCAGTGGTTTGGGTGGAATGTTATATAGCAGCAGACATTAGGAGACACAGTGGTTTGGGTGAAATGTCACATGGCAGAAGACATTAGGAGACCAAGTGGCTTGGGTGGATCACCATATGACAGCAGACTTTAGGAGACAGTGGCTTGAGTGGAATGTCATATGGCAGAAGACATTAGGAGACCCAGTTACTTGGGTGGAATGTAACATGGCAGAAGACATTAGGAGACCTGTCGGGTTAGATACAAGGGGTTCAGTTCCAGAGTAAATTATATTTTATGTAATCTAGTGAAATTAGCATAAAAACAAACTGTCTTTAACTGGAATAATATAAGTGTCAGTTACAAATACACAGGAAAGCTGTCATTGCTACTATTGTAATGTGCATTCCATTTGATGATCAGCCCAGTAAATTATAATATTTTTTGTAGATTTCACCCTATTTATAAAGCAAAACCTAATCAACCATGCTTCAAAAATGTAATTCTCATTCTGTGCTGCTTTTTCCAATATAATGATTGTTAGCTAATGAATTGTCTGATAACACATTGATTGCATTTTGTCAAATTATTTAATGAGTGGCATCCCATTTTATCTTCAAATGTTGTATAGCAGAGGCCACCAGGGACTGCCGAGGTCGTTCATCTTTGACCTGAATATAATTGGAAAAAGAAAAAGGTCAACATGTACCCTCTTGGTTAGAAGATGTCAAATTGTCATTTGTCACCTCTACAGAAAATATACATGCATGTGCGCAGAGGAACACAACAATTGACCACAGATGTGAGTGATGAAGCAGAAGAAATCCACATCAGCCAAGTTACACACTGTCACTTACACATTGTCACTCTCGTCTGTTACTATGGGGCCTCTCAGCTAACGTTCCCAAAGCAGAATGGCAATGGTTGGCGCTACATACTGGTAGCACACCAGAAGGGTTCCCTTTTGATATATTTTCCATAGAGCTCATATCATAATTACAGTATTTCTCTCACTGCTTTTGTTTACCTTTTCTCGATCATGTGATTCTCTCTTTTCTGGATTACTCTTTTTGGTTTGTTTCTGCTCTGATGCTTTCAGTTCTGATCATTGCTCTCTCTGACCTCATCACCAGGTGTTCTATTTTTCCAGTTTATTCCTCCTTCTCTGTGCGCTCACTGTCAGAGCAACAGGTTTCATCCGCTTGCTGACTTGTGTCATTGAGCTTGCTTGTGAGTTCAGGCTTCCTGGACCTTGGTTTTGTATCTATTCAGTATCCTGTCTATTGATGCCAGTGTTCCAGTGTTCCTGTACTCCTCATGTCTCCGGTTCCAGTATTCCTGGTTCACTGTTCGATTACCACTGACTCTCAGTGCTGGCCACTGTGCCTATGGTCTTTCACAACAGTAACGTTTGCAATAGGCTTGGTCAGTCACTAAAAACTATGAAACAATGCCTTGTGCACTGATATTTTATCAAAGACCCTTTTACCTTCATTACAGACAGATTAACAACAAGATCATCTTCTGTTCAAGAGAGATGAATAAGTAGTCACACTCATAGGTTCCTTTAAGTCTACTTACAATAATGATTTTAGGCTAAATGAGTATTCTGGCACAAGACATGTGTGATCTAGTGGTCCACTAAACTAGTTGACAGCAATGATGTTATATGTGTCTGACACTTCATTTAATTTCACAAGTGTATACAGATTAACTACAGATTAATTACAAAGGTCTCCATGGGACCCAGGCAGAGACAAACTGATATGTAATGTAAATGTTTATTGGGGAAAGACACATACCAAAATGAGAGATGTTCCTGCCAGAAGTTCTCCTGAAGGAATAACAGATCAAATAAAAATAAAAACCTTGGTTCAGGAGACCAGTGAATCAGTAATATAAATTATGGAAAATAAAGGTCAATCTTGACAAGACTTCATAATTTCTCTCTACTAGAGATCATAATTCAGCATCGTCAATTAAGTGAAATAACAACCTTGTCGAGCAATGACGCCCAGTTCTGGCACTCAGTGTTTCTAAACATAATGGGGCTGATCAAGGCCCGGTGACAGAGGGGACAAGGGGGGCAGATGTGATGGGCCCCGAGGTTCAGAGGGACACCTGCAATCCACTGCTGCAGACACTATTGAGGAGGGATGGGGGTCCCCAAAAACATGAGTGTATCGGGCCCCAAGATTTCTGTTGCCATTCCTGGGCTGAGCCAGAGGCAAATAATAATAACAACGCAGCATACGTGCCATACTTTTAAGGTCGCGTTTGTGACCTTCGAATGGGATTCAGTTACGGGACGTAGTGTACGGGCACAAAGCACAGCTCACTGCTGTTACGTGACCAAATCCATTGTGCAAGTGCAGGCTAATACACTGTATTTAACATTGTATTAAAGAGCATAAATAGAGCAAGATCTTCATTTGTGATGTGACCGCATTAAAAGCAAATATTTCAGTCATTTATATAAAAATATATAAAAATATGGAAAATGTAATTTTATATTACTGCACAGAAAAATATTTGCCAACAGCACAATACACCAACAGAAATCTCATAACATAAGTAGTGTTTGTAAAACTTCCAAAATAGGGGCCTGATTCAGAGGCTGAAAATAAGAACTTAAAGTTACACCTGGGCTAAACCATGTTGATTTCAGGGGAGTCAAATTTCATTTGTTGCAACAGTATTATAGTTAAAAGGTGATGTTTCCCAGCTCAAGTCCAATTAGCAGTTTAAAAATGAAGCTGATCAGGTATCTGTGTGCAATAAGTAAAAGCAAAGCATTCTCCCTGCATGCATAGAATAAAATTAACTTGACTCCCCCTGAAATCAACATGGTTTTACCCAGGTGTAACTTTAAGTTCTTATTTTCAGCCTCTGAATCAGGCCCTAGGTCTCTAAGTATCAGCTCCCGGACTTTGACGTCTTGGGGATGGTGCAAATTTATTGACGTAAATAGTCCCGAGTTCCGTCTGCGTCCAGATCTGGATTGGATGTACTTGTCTTGGCCCTTAATGTGGGCTCTAATTGTGTGCTCTTCTGTTCTACACGTGCAAACTGACAAAACACGCAGCGATACTCCAAGATATAAAACACAAAGCAGAATGGGAATTATTATTATATTGCAAAACAAATGGGACCGTATTCACAGATCAGAGGGCCGTATGCAGATTACCGGACATATAACGTATATGTCCGGTGTTTAGCGTTTTTTCCTACTGCGCATGCGTAGTACATTTTTTACGTTATCTACGTATCTTTTCCTTACGTAGATTGCGTAAATGCGGTCTTTCAGTCCTGAATTCCTAGCACTTTACTCTAATAACTCCAAGTACCGCTCTTTTGTGTGTGTATGTGTGTGTGTGTGTGTGTGTGTGTTTATATATAACATTTCTGTGTGTCCCTCAGACCTCTTATGTGCCCTACCATATAATTTTCAGCTATCAAAAGATGTGAATATAATTTGGTAAATAAAATGGTAAAGTGTTATATTATGTCCAAATCTTGGCATTGAGGTAGGGAAGCAACTGATCATAGTTATCACTTATAAATGGTGAGTTCGGAACAGCATAGAACACTTTACCATTTAATTTAGTTAGCAATAATAATATACTCCTCTTTGGCTAAAAGTACTCCTTAAAAATGTTATGAGGAGTATTTTTACTCCGGCAAAAAAACATGTAGCGCGATCACTGCACACTGCAAGTCTCCCTAGTATGGCCTGCAAAGTACTATGTGCGATAAATACATTATAATAATATTAATAATAATGATGATGATGGATGTCTGGTTGTTTGTTCTTTAGAACTGTTAAAAAAAACTAAAAGAATAAAATTAAGAGTTAATAAGCCATTTTACATTAATGTTTTATGTCTAGCTCTGGTACTGGCAAATTCAGAGGTAGCAGCATGTGTAAATAATACTACTACTACTAGGTGTTACTAGCTGAGGTTGGTGATACTGGGCCTGATTCAGAGATCCGTTTCCGAAAGTTCTGTGCGTATTTTTAGGATCGAATCGATTTTGCATCAACTGCGCATGCGTAGTAATAGTGATACGCCGTCTATGTTGAAGTTAAGGTCGGAAATGGCTAAGGGACGGACTTGTGAATCGGGCAGAGACTAATGCGACCCTAAGTGCGGCGGAAATATACGGACCTAAGGATTTGCATAGAAATGGGCAGAGAGAGGCATTGAGATGAGGGAAAGTGGGCGCGCTTACAGAGTTAGGGCCGGTAATATACGCAACTAATACACATAAGGCGGAAGTGAGTGCGGCCAGATAGGGCAAGTCAATGCAGGTGTAAGTTTAGGTCCGGCCGGAGGTTGCGAGGGGAGTGACTGTTTTTTCTGGTGGGAGTAACCTGCTCCGACCTGCCACTTAGTTGCGTATATTTGCGGCCCGATCGCCGACGGATCTCTGAATACGGCCCACTATAGCTAGGGAACCAACAGAATTCGACTGACCAGCAAGTCCTAGGTACCAGGATTGGGTTCACTGGGGGCCTGCAAAAAAACTAAGCATCCTCTTGTCAGTAAATGTTTCCAAATATCTTTCATAGAGTTCACTCTTTGCATTGCCCAGTGGTTTATATTGTGGAAGGTTTCTAGATGAAGCGTTACATGTTACTGCATTTGGTGCTCTGTATATCCTTTCAGAAGATGGGGTGTTGACAACTTTATGACATATTTTCCTCAAAGTTGACAAATGAAGTAATCACTATCACTTTTTACTTCTTCCTAAGCGAATCACATAACAGTATAACATGATATGTTTGACGACATGCATTCATCACAGAAGGTAAACATTTAAAGCATGTTTTATGGTCTATTATTATCTGTTACTATAATGCAAAACTTTTAAACCAATTATGGATATTACTTGCATTCTGATTTTCAATGGACAGAAATGCTGTGACCTAGCAGAAAGGTGACATGATATTCAGTATGTGGCTGTCATGCATTAAACTCAGACACAAAGTCTAACAACAAGCATGGTGTTCACTAGAGCCTGTGATGGTGGGGATGATCTTGGCTGCAGGTAAGCGGCAGGTTGCGGCCCTCTGAACAAGCGTACAGACGCCAAGATGTTGCACAGGATACGAGGGTTACAGAAGGTAGTGCAGGAGAGGCTACTGTGATTGATACTGTAATTAGCGGTGGACACCGGAAGTGCAGACACTGGAGACACAGGCAGGAACCAGATACAATGGAATACAGATACCGGAGACCAGAGAACTGGAGATAGGCCTGGAACCAGGGAGCCAGAACACATGATAGGATACAAGAATGCAATATCAGCAGGCAAAGAAACCTGTTGCTTTGACAGGGAAGTGATGTCAGTGAGGGGTATAAATAGGTCAGCTGATGAGTGTGCTCCAGCAAGTGGCTAAAAACAAACATAGATAATATTGTTCTTATATGTTGTAAACAGAGAGCACTCATATATTTACCTAGTTGTGTCTATAACAACTACCTATAGCAGTGGTTCCAACATTTTTTTAGTGAGTACCAGTTAGCTTTTAAGGAATTAGGTCAAGTGTACCAATTGTAAAAAAAAAAAAGATCAATTTATTGAATCCAAAACAAGTAATTGTAACAAAATAAAACTTCTGTAAAAATATGTGTGTATATATATATATAAAAAATCTAAACAAAGAAAACAAACAAACAAATTCTGCTTAGACATTGCACAAGGGTCAGCCCCGTTTCATCAGTTTAGCCAGCTTCCAGATGACACTCTCGCGAGAGTAAGTTTTACTCCCACAGTGTGTCATTTGGACAAGTGCTGGCTGCATCACAGAACCACTTACTCTTACGATGACTGCAGGCTAAAGCTGTTCATCAATGACACATTTTCAGTGAAGAACAGCATAAGCCAGACAGCCACCGTTCTGGAATTTAAACTTTGAACAGGACCTGTCCACATACTACCTAACAGATGTAAATGTACCACCAGTGGTACGTGTGGCAGGGTGTGGGGCGGCAGTCAGAACAGGCCTTTTGAGAAATTCATTTTTAATTGGCTCTGAAATCGATATTCAGTATGTGGCTTTATTGCACTGAACTCAGCAATGGCCTGTAAACAGGGCAGAATCGGCAGGGCAGAATCAATGCTTCTGCCCTGCCAAGGACAAGGAATCGAACATTCCTAGCGCGACTCTGCAGTGATGAGTGGTGAGTATTTATCCAACCCTTATCCTAATCTTCATCCTAACCCTTAATCATTACCATAACACTCTCTTCTTCGCAGCCTGACCCTAAGACACCCTTCCCTGCACATTAATTTCCATTTTTGCTGGTTGTGTTTTCATTTAGCAAATCAATCGTTATTTTTTTATTTATTTATTAACAGGTTTTTATATAGCGCTATCAGATTACGTAGTGCTTTATGAAGAATATTTCACTTTCACATCAGTCCCTGCCCTATTGTAGCTACATACTAAGGTCCCTAACACAGTTATACACACTCAGTAGAGTTATTTATTCAGCAGCCAATTAACTGACCAGCATGTTTTTGGAGTGTGGGAGAAAACCCATGCAGACACAGGGAGAACATACACACTCGGGGAGAGCATATAACTTAACACAGATTCCTTGTCCAGGAATCAAACCCATGACCTTAGCGCTGTGAGACACAAGTGCTGCCCTGCTGTCCATATTTATTTTTATTATGCCGATTTGAGTTAAGATAGGTCACAACCCCTCTCAGCTTTAATTCCGTCAGAGCATTGTAAATGTGTCTGCAGTGCTATATGGATAGGTCTATGTGAACATTTTTTTCCTTTTCTGACTTAAACTAATGTGAATTAAACCCAGTAAGTGTATCTTAATATTGGTCTCACTGAGATACTCAAGGCTACCAGATTTTATGGCTGTTCCAGTCCAGTTTATGGAGTCCTCCATTCCAAAAGAATACTAGAGCAGCTTTTGTGTTATTATCTGGGCTCTTACTTATCTGTGAGACTGCTGACTATGTGCACAATGAAGACTAAACAAGGGCTGAGGAAAAACAGATAAAATATGTCCTTACTTTCCTGAGTTGTGCAATGTCAGCATATGGGTGAAATAAGAGGGATTATGATGAGAGATGGACCATAGTATTATAAATGACCAACAGAACATCAACATATAACATCAACATATAACATGGGCTGGATCCAGACTTAAATAAGTGCTTGAAATTAGTTACTCCTGGGCTAAACCATGTTGATTGCAGGGGGAGTCAACTTAATTGTATTCTTTGCATGCAGGGATATATCTTTGAATTGCTTACTGCACACAGATACTGACCAGCTTCACTATCACACTGTTATTTAGACTTGGGATAGGAAACATCACCTCTCAACTCTAATACTGTTTGCAACAGTTGAAATATGACTCCCCCTGCAATCAACATGGTTTAGCCCAGGAGTAACTCATTTCAAGCACTTACTTAAGTCTGGATCCAGCCCCATAGGAGTAACCTTTTAATATGACTGGAGGTACTTAATTTACCCTTCTCATATATACAACAAATTTCATACAAAGACATGGTTGGTGGCAGCTCACTGAAGGCACCCACAGACCTGGAACCTGTGCCTAGCACAAGCACATATTTAGTTTCTGGTGCAACAGGATTCAAATTATGCAATTACTGAATATTTAATGAATTTAGATATTTTTAGCATAATTATATATTAATATGTGCTTGTAACATATCTCCTTTTTAAATATGCCTATACATTCAAGAACCTAGGTAACAATTAAGAGGGGCAAAAATATGCAATTAAACATAATATTTTCCACAAAAGAGAAACACAATTCACTACAGTATTTCTCTTTTATTACCTTAACCATAAATGTGTAGCTTCTAGACAAGAGGGGGTTTCCCCCTAGTGGTTTAGTGACAATATGGCATCTGGAACAAGAGCTGCAATTAATCATTCATTTTCTCCACTAATTTGCTCATGTCTAAAGAAAATTGCAATGTCCCTCTAAGTAAGAGGAGTAACAGCACATGGCATTAGCAAATCACCTCTGCACAACGAAATCTAAACATTAATCATGTTCACATTACTATAGCATGTTTAAAGGATAACGTCTATAGACAAAGCAAAAGGAAAAATAAAACAATATGCACTAAATAGCAATAAATATATATACTAGAATTATGCAAATGAATTATTATAGGTGCATTATTAATTAGAGTCATTAATTAGAGAATATAAATGTTTTTTAATTCGTTGGCCGGGTAATTTTCCATTTCCATTTTGTAATGTTTATAAAAAAACAATACTTACAATTCACAATGATTGTCTGGCCCATCTGGGTACCTGTTTACTTATACATTTATATATGCTTAATTGTCTATGGAAATACCTAAGACTAAGGGGGTAGATTTCTAAAACTTTCAATAAAAGACATTGAAGGCGTTAAACCAATACACTGCAAACTATCATCAATCTAGTACATTTTAACAAATGATAACTTGAGTTTATTGACATGGAAAGGGCATATGTACTGTTTAAACACCGGGCTTCATACAGTACAGATGTGTTTGTCCAACTTACATCCCAATTATAGTTAAAGAACAATGATGCAATTGTGACCAATAGGTTCACTAACTTGGGTGCAGGGGTTTTGGCAGCTATGGTTCCAGGAAATGAGGGAGGTGTCAAGACAGCCTGCACCAACAGTGGATCTGCTGCTACAGGAGCGGACAGAGTGAACACCTCTTCCTTCCAGCAGTTCCCACTCTTACTCTAAGAGACCTCTCCTGTGAATGTACAAAATAAATGCATTTTACTTGTGCGCATACGTACAGCATAAACTTTCGTTATGGATCTAGATCCCCCATAAAGGGATGAGGGTATTTTAAGTAAGGACAGTGAAGAAATCTGATGGTAGGCTCACCCGTTTAGAAGTCCATGCACGATCCCTTCTCATACGCACAGAAAACTGTATACAGCAGGCAAGGCCATCATAAGGGGTGGACAGCCGGAAATATTGTCCTTGGCCTGAAGACTGATGAGGCCTGCTGATACTTGCTGCTGAGACCTGTACATTAATGGGCCAATGCGGCGGGAAGGACTTACCTGCACATCACCCTGCTGTTCATGCAGGTCCATGGTTTTTCAGCTATATGTTTATATATAGGTTTGGGCCCCAAAACAGCCTTGACAGCGGGTATCCGACTTCAAACCCAGCCCAAGGCATCTGGCACAGATCAGGAGGCTGCAGATTATGTGTTCTTCAGTCGGTGTGCTCCAACGCTATTCCAGACTGCACTAGTAACTGTGATGTGCATGTGATAGATGGAGGGGGAGCACAACCAACGTTGCCCTTCCAAGTTCTGCTGGCGCCCTTGTTGCTTAATCCCTGGTGTAACTTTTAGAGATAACAATGCCGGCAGTTAAAGACCTTCTAAGAAGATGCAAATGACTGGGAATAGTGCTACAATGGTGTCAGATTTGCGCATTCTTGCTTTCACTTGTAAATGAAGAATAAGGCCTGGATTCACAGTTACGTAGTTTTCGTCTTACGTACGTTGTTTTAAGAACTGAGCTTCTATGCATGCGTAGTAGCTTACTTACGCTATCTCCGTAAGTTGTGTAAGTGCGGTCTTTAGGAATGGTACATAGATAGTGTAAATAAGCTACTACGCATGCGCAATTCTTAAAAGAATGGACGTAAGATAAAAACTACGTAACTGTGAATCCTGACCTAAGTTACTAAGGGCCTGATCCAGACCTACGCTCGTGTGCATTTTTACGATGGTCGTAAGCATAAAAACGGCCATTTGCACTTACTGCGCAAGCGCGGGGCAGATGTTACACTCATCTTACGGTCAGAAATCCTGAGCTTATGGGCCTTGAGCGTACCATTTTCATAACTACGGTCGAGGGGGCGTGCCTGGCATACGATTTTCATAAATATGCACGGAGGGCGGGGTGATGCGTCGTAACTACGCAATGAGCTAACGGACGCCCGCGGTCACGATCAGAAAATTTAGGGTAGGGTTTGCTGGGCATAAGATGGCAAGAGTAAGTACGACCAAGGGGAGTGCCGAGGGGAGTGCATCGGAGGTACGCCGGCGTAAATACGCTACGCGTTTCATGAGCATAGGTCTGGATCAGGCCCTAAGATTCTGCCATGAAGAGCATTGTGTTAATGATCAGATATAACTGAGCTCTTCCTAACTAGCATCTCTTCAAAGCACATTAATAAATTACACAGTTTGCTGTTAAAGCAGCTCTAATCGATACGCTCTCCTCTGATACAACTCCGTATGAAGGCCCCTAATCAGGACGGATTGTGTGGCCTTTGGCTGCTAAGATTGAATATGGCATAAATCAGTAATTGTGCATCACATATCCTCAGGAGCTACTGTCACATCCATGCTGTCTGCCCTTAACTACTGTATTTCCTCATACAAGTTATTTCATTAAAGACAAAGGGCCTGATCCAGACCTACGCCCATGCGCTGTGCTTACTAAAGCACAGCATATCGGCGTTCACTTACCCTGACACTCACCCTGTGCGGGCGTATGGCCCCTTCCGTACGCCGGCTGAAGGCTACCCTAACTTCAGCCGGCGTAAGGAAGGGGCCATTCGCTCGCACAGGAGCGTATGGCCGCCTAAAACTCCCTCCCACCCTCATTTAACTACCTCCCCCCGCCCACCTTCACTAACCTGAACGTAGGGACGCTGGGGGCCGTCCCCTCCAGCGTCCCTACGGCGCTGCTACGGACGGCCGATCCACGATCGGGCGTTGCCGTAGTGACGCTGGGCAACATCTGCCCGGCGCATGTGCAGAACGGCTTTTCAGTAGGTCTGGATCAGGCCCAAAGAACCGCATTCACAGATCCGTGTGTATAAAGTACGCAAATATACACGCATACGTGGCAAGGCAACACCCATGACACTCCCCTCACATAGACGGTTTTTCGGTGACTTACGAGTCCATAGGGCAACCTTAACTCTGCGTGTAAAGTTACGTGCGTAATTTCCTTCCGTGCATGTGTACATGACTAACGCCCATATTAGTCCATTTAAATGCCTTCCCCCACCCACTTTCACTAAACTACGCACATAGGGTAGACAACCACACCCCTCCGTACATATGTCACTAAGACCGATATACAAATCCGGGCGTAATGGACTTCTGTGGCTAAATGCTACATAAATGGTGTGGAAAAAGCTACTACACAAATGCGGAGTTAATCCGCTCCTAAAACACGCACGCAAAAAAACTAGCAAAATCGTACCTGTGAATCCAGTCCAAAGATAATTTGTAATTGCATCAAAAGTGAACCTACTCCAAAAATGATTAACTGCTTCTTTTTAATTATCCTAAAATAAATAAATAAATAAATAAATTGTATACATGTAACCTCCGACAGACATAAAGGCAACATATGGAAGTTTAAACAGCCTAGAAGTTATATAAAACACATCATGGTAGGTGAACCCAATATTCGTTCATGGTGAGAGGCTCTAAGCCAGTGATGGCTAACCTGTGACAATCCAGGTGTTGTGAAACTACAATTCCCATCATGCTTTGTCAGGTATCTACTATGCTTTTGCAGTTAAGGCATGCTGGGACTCGTTTCACAACATCTGGAGTGTCACAGGTTAGCCAACACTGGTCTAAGCATACCAGTTGGTATCTTAAACATTTGTTACAAGTTATAACAAATACATCTGCCATCAACATAGAGAGGATCTGGGGCCGCATGTGACTGCTCTGGAGACCACCTGTTACCCATCAATGTACCAGCTGATCCAACCTCTCAGACGCTTTCCTATTGGCCCAAAAATTTGCCATATAACCAAACTGGTCACTTATTCTTTACCTTGGCCAGCATTCTATTGGTCACCTAAGTTTATCAACTTTTCTTACAGAAGATATAAATTATATAAATACCGGTAATATGAGGATGGATAGGTCCATTAAATGCTATTTACTTGAATTAACCAGGTCAAATGCAGTTGTCATTACTGAAAAGCAAATTAATTCACATGTACCTGATTTGTAGCTACTGTCTTCCTTATGTTGTAAGATTCCTTTGATTATATTGATGTTTAAGTTCTAGATCCAGAATTATGCAATGTGGGTGCTTTGCACTATTTTCAAAAGGAGTACGCCTTCATTTGGTGACTGCTACGCTAGGTGGGAGGAGGGATCTATGCAAATATTATAGTACGGCTAATGATGCCCTTATGCACTCTCCAGATTTCCCAGCCGCACCCATTTTACCCGGAAACAGCAGAAAAATCTATAGGTAGGATCCGGCTATCGTAAACCCGTACATGTGAGGAGTGTGGCATGGAACTGAGTATGCAGCAGAAATCCAGCTTTGGGCACAACAGAAGCATGGGGTAGATCCAGAACTACGTTTGCCGTACGTTTATTCGTGTAGCGTATTTTCGTGTGCATATATTCTATACACTCCCCTAGGCACACCCCTTGAACGTACGTATTTTGTCAAGATATGCTTTCCAAACCCTACCTTAACTTTTGCCAACGTAACCGCAGTGATACGCACACGTACGTATGGGCAACACAAATTTACGCAGCTAAGCACGCCCATACTGTACACTTTAAATACAAACCCCCGCCTACTTAACGTATTTCAGACGTATTTTGGACTCACGTAAAATTGGCACGCCCACACGTAAGTATTTACGTGACACATACGTGAATGGCCCATACGTGAATGGCCCATACGTTCACAATTACGCTACGTTACGGTGCGTATTTTCTATGGTGCGCATGCGCAGTGCTTACCAAAAGGCGATTTTACGTCTCCGCCACGCGTAAATTCGCTCACAAGCGTTGTTCTGGATCTGGCCCCATATGTTTAGATACGGTCCTTAAATTAGTAAAAGAAGCAATAGACAGAGGAGACCGGACTCACACCTAAGAGTGAGTTATTTGCGGACAGAACAGCACCTAACCCACTCGTGCAGCCCCTAAATCCCCCCCTCCGCTGTTTTTAGGTACCTTATTGCACTTAAGAGTCCTATAGGGCTACCTTATCTTACCATGCGTAGTTTCCTTCTTAAGGAATGTCTATCCAGCCTCCTCCCCTGATCTAAATTCCTCCCCCTCCCTCTTCTAACTAAATCCGCCCCGAGGCTGCATAAGCAGGGGCGGAACTACCATTGGTGCAACAGGTGCAGCGGAACCAGGGCCCATGCTGATACAAGGGCCCACAGCCATCATCACCACACCGCCGAAGCTCCCCACCAGGTTATCTGGGATTTCATCAGGGCCAAAGCATATTTTTTGCACCTGGGCCCACATCTCGCTAGTTCTGCCTCTGTGCATAAGCACACCTCTTTCCTACTAAACTATTCCGTGCTGTCTTTAAAGACCGCACAGAGGAAATCTACGTACTTAACTGGGAAATGTACTACTGCGCATGCACAGTGGGTGCATTCATAAAAGCATGCAACTAAGAACTGGAGTTTCTTTGGTGTAAATCCGGTCCAGGAACCTTAATGACCTCATTATCATTATATCATGTAATCTCTATATTATGAAATGCTGCTGGACTTTGTGTGATCGTGTAAGGTTTCTGTTTAAAATACAAGTGAACAATTATTGATCTCTATCGAGAGGCAGCTCCCCCAGTCCTCAGCCATGAACAATGGAAGCTACGTCTCAAGGCTCCTGGAACAAGAACAAAACACTGAATTGCATTATTTTTTCTTCATACTTATCTTACACCGTTTGGTAGCCACACTTGTCATATAAATCCAGATATAATTCTCTCTTTTCTGTTAAGGTAAAGGAAATGGACGTGTAAGGCTGTTACTGGGAGCCAAGCTTTGGGACTGCTTTAAATTCTCCCCTTATTGAGTCTGGGCTGAAAATCATTCAATTCTGCTGAGGACACACAGGCAGTGTATATAAATATCTCTGACTCTCCAGATAGCCGGCAGATTTATTCCACTGCCAAGCCTGCAGAAAATTGACTTGCTTCATGGAGGCAGGCTATTGACACATTACCGCAAGGAGGGTTAAGAGAGAAAAGAAGCGAGACCGGCTCCCCTCTATTATACGATAATGTAATCAGCAGTGTGGGAAATGGCTGTGGGTAAAATGGCATCACTGACATTTATATTAGAGGATATTGATGGTAGGAGCTGTGACCGCATCTATCCTGCCTCCCATTTTCTAGGGATTGACACAAAAGTGCTTGTTGGCTGCCTCTCTCAATCTCTCTCTCTCTCTTTCCTTCTGCTACTCCCTCTCACACTCTGTCCTCTCTCTGTATCTCTCTCTTTCCTTCTCTTACTACCTCTCACATGCTCTGTCCCTCTCCCTCTCTCTCTTTCCTTCTACCTCTCACAATCTCTCTCTTTCTCTCTCTCTCTCTCTCTCTCTCTCTCGCTCTCCCTCTCTTCTTCTAAGCTCGCTTGCCTGACGCTGTCACAAAAGATAGGTAATTGAAAAATGGATCTCACCTTTTCAACAAACAGAAAGGGATCAGGCAATTACTGCTGGGGTTATCTACTCAATCTCAGACCTCTCTCTGAAAGAGATTCAGAGTAAATTGAATTTTACATGGATGTTTTATTCTACCTGATTTTTTCCCCCTCTAACAAATAAAGAGACTAAGCAATGAGAGACAGAAGGTGAATGAGACAGAGAGAGAGAGTCAGAGACAGAGAGTGAGAGATAGAGGGGGGATGTGTAGCTGATGGTGCAGAAGCCTGTAATATTGGCTGTGATATGCTGGTGTGAGCCGCAGGGGACACTATTTCTCCCCCCCATTTCAATCAGTGGCTAAAATATATGAACATTTTCCATACTGCCCTTGAAACCTTTATGGCACGCATGAGTGAAACCGCTGCCACTTTCATTCACAGACGCAGCAGAAATGATCTGAATCACAGACCTAGGGTTTCTGATGTCTAGAGGTTACTCCTCATTGTGATTATGCGATACACAACCATTAAAACCAAGCAGAAGACATTGGTTCTAGAATGTTTTTGTGAGTTTTGTGATGCCGATAATTTCCCTTTCTCTTCCAAAGCTTGCGATATCCTTAAGAAATAAAAAAATAAAGAGCCGTCCAGTTAAGATCATATGAACAGATCTCTTATTAGGATTATTGAATGTGGCTGTGGTTCCGTTTGCCGGTACGAAACACAGACAGCCAACAGCTAATTTTCAGCTGTCTCTGTTTCAAAAATATACCCAATTAGAGGTTTATTTTTATAGTTAATGGGTGAGTATGTCAAATTTATTTTCCGGGTACTTACCTATTTATTGGTTTTCCAACGCCTGCCACAGCAGACAGGTTTCCTGTACAAGGAGAGTCTTGGGGTTAGGCTGTGGGGAGGGGATGAATTGGAGAAGGGGAGTCTTAGGGATAGGCTGTGAGGAAGGGATCCAGCATAGCTGGGAAGGTTAAGGTCAGGCTGGGGGGAAGGGAGGGTTAGGGTAATGGAAGGGTTGGGATTGGGGAAATACTCATCAGTCGCTGCTGGTGATTCCTCCTGGGGATCTTTAATTCCGTCACTCCACCAGCAACAGAGGCTGGTGGTGGGATGTCACAAATGGTAAGAAACCACCCTGTTGTTAAAAGGCCAAACAACACCCTTGTGCAGTGGTTGCCCATGTAAGTATTTAATACTCAAATTGGGTGACCAACTGTATATATAAGTGGCCCTTTTTAATCTATCAATGCAGGACTGGTGGTAAGGGTGCCTCACAGAGGTCACTGGCAGAGGCCTGGATTGGGGGAGGGTAATGATGTGTCACCATTCATTCAACACATGCATTGTGTTCTGCAGGTTGCATTTCCCTCTGGCCCTACCCTGCAAGCATTGAACAGTACTAAGCTGTCAACCTCTAGAAAATTATTAGCAGAGAGCATTTAGAGCCTCTGTGGGTGCAGGTTGGGTAACTGCTTCGGGCTTCCCTCTCCTCCGGGCCCCAGAGAAGCCACTGTCACTGACCACCATGTAAAAATTTTTGGAGGGGCCTGTTGATGATTCTCCATCTATAGCCCTGAGCTCAGTAGCAAGTGTGAGGCCAGCACATAAGTAGTTTGGACTTTGGACGTTCTCTTGAAATACAATTTTTTACATTTCCCTGAACAGCAGAATGGGGGCCACCATAGGCTAAAAAGCATCATCAGCCCCTACTTCCAGACCACATAAACCCATTATATCTCCTACAGTGTGGTCTGCAAACACTTTTCTGACTTCCTCAACATTTTTGGCCAATATACTGATACAGCGATCTGGTCAATGACAATTAATTCTTTTGTGTTATCTGATAATACACACAGACACAAAGATGTACATCAATGCCTATCAATTATTCAGTTCTTCTTTTGATTATCTTCTTATCTATGGAATGCCTAGCATTTAAATGCATAGGTATATCTTACTGGTTGTAAAACCACAGTAGGACAAAAAGGTCTATTTAAATAGTAATTTGGGTCTACCTAACCCCCTTCCGCTTGTGTAGAATGGGAGGGCAATCTGATGTGGTGCCAGTGGCAGATTTTTGGTATATGCTTTGCTTGTGTGGGTCATCATAAAGCGTTGCAATTCCCCGCTGCGAAGGCTCGCTTTGCGAATTAGGGACAGCCAAAAGCTGTTTTTTGGCTGTCCTTATTTCGAATGCGAACCCCTTCAGAATCTTTTTTTATGAATGGGTGAGTATGCAATTTACATACTCACCCATTCACTTTCGGAAGCGCCGCCACCAGGGACTTAGGGTTAGGCTGCAAGGGGGGGAGACATAGGGTTAGGCTGCAGGGGGGAGACTTAGGGTTAGGCTGTAGGGGGGAGACTTAGGGTTAGGGTTAGGAAGTGGGTTGGGGATACTTTGGTGTTTGATGCTCCGGGGATTGATTGCTATGCCTCATCGAGGCATAAGCAATCGATATCCCAGCCAGTGTGGAACTGGCTGGGAGCAAACGGCCCTAGCAAAAATGGGCCATTCGCAACGGGGACCCACACCCAAACATGTTGAAAGTCCCCACTGCGAAGGCTGGAACAATACGTAGTGGACGTGATCGGTACTTGATGTCATAACATATCTCTGGCTGTGGGGGAGACTTAGGGTTAGGCTGCAGGGGGGAAGACTTAGGGTTAGGCTGTGGGAGGGACTTAGGGTTAGGCTATGGGGGATACTTAGGGTTAGGCTGCAGGGGGGGGAGTCTTAGGGTTCGGGATAGGGAGCAGGTCGGGGGAAACTCACCGTGATCGGTGCTCCAGGAATCGATTGCTATGCCTCATTGAGGCATAAGCAATCGATATCCCAGCCAGTTCGGATCTGGCTGGGAGCGAACGGCCTTTTCAAAATAAGGTCGTTCCCTAAAGGGACCCACAGTCTTTAAAAAGTCCCCTCTGGAGTTCTCTATCACATTATGCCCCAGGGCTTGTCCCTTTGGCACCTGAATTTAAAGGAATCTTTTGGGGTCCCTGTTTATAAATATATATTTGCTCTCACCTCTCTCGCTAAAGTGATGTTGGCTAGAAAGTCGCTCATGAAAGAATGTTTTACTAATTTATATGTTCCTGTGTTTTCTTGTTCCTGTCATGGAGTGTTTTTATACTGTAAGTCTTTTATATCTTATCGTCCTGGTCGTAGGTTTAATAATTATGCACCTCTGTTTTACTTGATGTGTGTAATGTTTTTTTTATTTGTATAAAATAAACCAAATAATCTTTTCAATTAAAAATGCTAATGAATTTAAATAAAATAAATAGTAATACATTATTACTATTATTATTATTAAATGTAGCCTTTAAACAGATAAAACATCTTAGATTTAGTATATAACAATATTGTTACCTGTAATTTCTGCATATCAACTTTGATCCTGTCTTGCAAAGATATTTTAATGTATTAATCTGTAAAAGTTTTAAGAGTAATTTAATATTTCTTTCAACAATGCTACAAACTCTGTTCCATTATTATTCCAATGATGTGTGTAATAAGCGTGACTTACCTTTCTCTTATGTTTCCCTTACTCATCCAGAGAAAAGGTGTAAGGGGCACTTCCTGAGACCCCTTCCTGTAGCCTTAATCCTCCTATATGACTTTTGACTTTTAATGATTTAACCATAAAGAAGCATAAAGAAATAGCTGAGAGAAGGAAGAAACATGATCTTGGAACTGCTTTAGACCATATGTAAACCATGTTTTACAACAAGATTAAATAGAGATTAAATAAAGTTTTACTGTTCAGTCTTTGAAGTTTTTAGAGAAATAAAGCCACATTTATTGGTTTGTGCCACCTTTATGTTAGTCTATTTATTTGAGCACATGCTCACTTTATTAACCATGAACATTCTTTTTGCCGCTATTCATGAGCAGAGCTTATGATTATTTCAAATATCTATATAAGTTTGATATTTTACTTAGTTAATTCTATATTGAAGCTTGGTTTGCAGCTATCCAGTTATCAGGCCTATCGTTTGATCCGATATTGCAAGAATGTGTAAACTCCCAGGATTATGATTTGATGTGATAAATGAAGTTGAATTTGTTAATTTGGTTTTATAAAATCATAATTAATGATGGTAAGATGTCTGAAAAATGCGTGTAGTGTGTACACAGGTACAACCGCCTGTCTTCTGTGCAGCATTGGCAGATATTTGTACACTGTGTATGGAGTAAAAATGTCATCATCAGATCTGCTGGTATAATTGGATACTGTATACTGGGCTGCCGGCTCTGCAGCAGCAGGTATACCGCCGATGCTTGCTGCAGAGAGTTGCACATGAGCGGGCCATGCACAGAGGACTTCCCTGCTCATCGGCCTGCTGGTGAAGCAGGTCTGTGGCATTCCACCAATAAGTGATGTCACAGGTGATGTCATATAGGGGGCGGTGCTCCACAAATGTTTCCAGTGCCCCAACATTTCTAGCGGTGGCCCTGAGTGTATACATTTGAATACTCATGTACATTGAGACTTGCATAAGTGCTTATACACAAGCTAGTGGCCAATAGATTTTTTCATTCTGCATTTTCCCATATTGCATGTTTTAGTTTTGCCAGTATGGCATTTGTAAATGTAAAATTTGTAAAGAAAACTTTGGGGAACCATGACAAACATAATGCAATGTAATGCACTACACGCAAATCTTCTATGATAGAAAGCAGTGTTTCGCAACCTTAGACCTTAGGGACCACTACCAGTCCATGTTTTCCCGGTCTCCTTCCTGGAGCACAGGTGTGTTTATTACTGACTGGCACATTATAAAAGCTTCACAAGTGTTTTTATCACCTGTAACTCTGTGAGGAGACCTGGAAAATATAGACTGTTAGTGGCGCCCGAGGACCGAGGTTGGGAAACACGGATATAGAGCATACTGCCATTTTCTGTGCCTGTTAAACATAATGGAAACGATACAGAAATATGTTTTACAAAACATGCTAAACATATAAAACCTATTAGTTACCCTGAGAATTGAGAAGATCGTGGGACTGAGTTAGGAGAAGAAAAGAACCAAAGGCCCCATAGGTCCAAAGGGATATATACGGTAGGCTGGGGGGTAAGTTGTTTTAGATTTATTTATTTAATCTGTTCTTTTCAGATGGTGCACGGTTGGGCAGTAGCAGTGGGGAGACAGTATGTGAGTAGCGGCACAAAATGGAAGGGGTCAAGGGGATCGGTCTGCAGAATACAGTCCTGAAGGGATAATGTGGGGGGATACCAGAGTTTAGCGGCTGGGTTCTTGCTGGTGAAGACCAGTCATATGTTGTCCTCTAGTGTTAAGCTGTATCTGCTAACCCCCATCTGCTACTGAGCCACCTATTTCTACCTCTATGGTCAAGTCATAGTCACCAATTCTAATTTGACCAAAATGAATAAAGCATGTTCCCTTTATAAATGCAACAATATCTCTGTTATTATTTCAGCAATGTGCGCCTGGCTGGATGATGCAAGACTGCGCTACCAGACGCTTGCCTTTTAAGTAAAATAAAGAAGGTAAAAAATGTGCACTTTGGTTGGTAGGGAAGGGTAATTTAAAATATGCAAATATAAGAACAGTTGAGAGGTGCTTCCTAACTCAACTCTAAATTTCACTCACCAAATTGCAACATGGTTTGCAGACCCTCCAACATGACCCATTCCATTAGGTACAATATACTCTGCACCTGAGCTTCCAACAGTCACTCACCTGGTGAAACGCCTTAACTGATATTTAAAAAACTATTTGACTCTTCAACATAGAAGGTTACCATAGTAACTGACGGTTGGAAACTGAGAAGCAGAATATTGTGTACTTAATGGAATGGGTCATGTTGGAGGGTATGTGATGGTCCAGGTGCATATTTGCACCTCTTTTATTGTAGCTCATAAATTTGGATCTGCTTCCACATCTCCACAATCCCCTTCCCATTGTCCCTCATCTTGCTCTGATATTTAAACTGTGTATTATAAGCTCTTTAAAAATATTTCACTCTCTCCATTTGGATAAGCTGATGTTTGCACACAAATATTTAATAGAATCCAATCCTATCTAATTAACTATTTCCCTATGTTAAACAGCAGTTCCATTCAATATTTATTGCAAAATAGCGTTTGCTGCCAACCTCCATTGAATTCCTGACCTCCAACATCAATATTAAGCTGTTCAGTGTTTTGTTAGAAGCACCTGCTAGGTAATAGGACATCCAGAGAAAATGTAACTGATCCAGACTAAATCTGAGCAAACAGAATCTTACTCATCCCCGTGGAGCTGACATCAAGAAAGTAATATGCAGCTGGCATCGTGGGGGTGAAGTGGAAGTCGCTGTGAGAATTGCAAAGTCCCAGGTGCAAACTGAAAACCATGTCAATCATTTGTCTCTCAAATAGGAGACATGACATTGAGTAGGAAGCTGAATATGGGTCTTGCCCTATTTGCCCCAAGCATTAAACACCATGAAGATCTCTGGTCACATTAGAGGAAGAAAACATATTGCTTCATTGAGACATTAATGCCCTATCATCTTTCTTATTTGTTTCACTGAAGATGATACATGAAAGAAATAAAGAACAACTTTATGGTTAATAAACAAGACTTATAAAATCAAACTTATTAAAAAAAAAACTATTAGAGCTTAAATATTGTCATTTATTAATGTGATCTACCACAATAAAAAAAACAACAAATAAAACCCCCATATATGACACGTGTACACTGAGCCGTGCACCCACCCATCTCAATTTGGAAGTGTCTGTGCAAATCTGATAATCATTTCTATCTTGGAATACTGGACATATATATTTGTGGCTGTGGGTCAATGTTTATATTTGGTAACAGTGCCAGGCTATTTATATGGCTTACATACAAAACATGCTGGAAAAAAAGATTATGTTGTTTTAAATGGGAAAAACAATTGCAGCCTTAGTGATAAACAGACATACTGTACATCAGCGAAAAATCAGAGCATCTCTCGAAGCCTTTAGTAGTAGTACAATGGCATAATTCCCTTGGAAATTCTGGCCAAAAAGGATATTCAGAAGTTGGAGAATGAAAGTTAAATAAACAAATGTAATATAATTGAAACATTAGGAAATAGTGGCATGATATACCACCATACTTAATGTCCAACTTTGACCACTAATAAAGTATTATTATTATTATTATTATTATTATTATTATTATTATTATTATAGTTTTATTATCATGCCAACACATTATTTCAAAAATATTATTTATTTCTAAGGAACCGCCGATTCAATATAATAGAATGCAAACCAACGAACAAATGCTGAACAAAACTGAAAGAAAAATGACAAAAAACTAAAAGTGCACAGAATTTTTTTTAAAGCAGGAGTTTTGATGGAAAGGAGCATTCACTAATGAGAGGTGTTTAATTATGTAGTGTGCAGGAGAGGGCTGCAATTTTGCAATGTAAAATAGTGGCTTTTATAGAGCAAAAGAAGTAAGAAAACTCAACCCTTCACATGCAGTTTGTAAGTATGTGGGCTATACAGTACAGTAGTGTAGTTTAACTATAGTATATTTGACAACAGAAAAGATGCTAATTCATTAAATATTAGGTACAATTTGAAAAAGCTACAACAGCAACACATTGTACAATGAGTCCACTACTTACTTAGCAACCTTGGGCCTGATTCACACTTAAGAAGCATCTACTTCTTAAGTGCGTATTTGACAGAAATGGCCTACTGCGCCTGCGTAGTAGGTCATTTATGCTATCTACGTACCAGATCGGTACGTAGATAGTGTAGATGCGGTCTTCCATAGAGGAGTGGGAGGGGGGAGGTATTTAGATTAGCTGGGG
>WWET01000082.1:348563-360899 GCA_011038615.1 Limnodynastes dumerilii | reverse complement strand
GAGGCGGGGAGGTGCAATATCCTTACGGACAGATAAGGTAGCCCTATGGCTCTCTTAAGTGGCATAAAGTACCTAAAAACGGAGGGCCGGCTGGGGGCTGAAAGAATGAGTTAGGTGCGGATCTGTCTGCACAGAACTCACTCTTAAGTGTGAATCAGGTCCCTTGTGATGAGCTTTGCACATAGGCCATCTCAATGCATTATTAGCCTGAGTTATATGAACAGCTTTAATTGCATTGTCATCAGATGTTGATTGGGTCCACACACAATAAAAAAACTTTAAAAAAACCCAAAACAATCCAGCTTTTGAAAGTGATCATGGATGTAATCCTGAATGAATATAATAAGCTGATTTATGTGCACAATGTATGTAAGTCAGCTCTGTAAAGGTACTGCACATGCACAGTACCTATATTTCCACAATGGAAGGCAGCCGCCCAATGCTGCATTTCGAAGGGAAGGGCTACCCACCATGTGTACATCTTACGCATGATGAGTGTGCTTTGCCATTTAAATCATACAGTAAGCGCTGCGTGCATGCAGAATATTTAAAGTAGGGTCCAGGTTGTGGATCTACCATATACACATAAGACAGCAGGGATAGTGTCCTCAGAGGCGGTCCTAGCTTTTGAGGGGCCTTAGACGAGATTTTTTTTTTTTTAATCAAATACTTTTTATTGAACATTTTATAGATTAAAACATACAAACAAGACATAAAACAAGACTACAAAACATAGCACATACAAGAACAGAAAATTGTATTGCATTACAATATACCATTCAACAGTCTAATCTTAACATGTTATACGCTATATAACGCTCAGTGTACCATCGCTGCACTCCCCCGACACTCCCCCTTGCCCAAGCGTATTAACACTTGCTTACACCGGCTGAAGGCTACTCTAACTATAGCCGATGTAAGCGAGTGTTAATACACTGGTATGGCGGCATTAGTACGCTAACGCCGCCCTCCCAGCCGCATTACCCTCCCTCCCTCCTCCTATCTGCACCAGCTGCAGCGTGGTAACGAAGGGGTTATTACGCTGCTGCTACGGACGGCCGATTGGGCAACATCTGCCCGGCGCATGCGCAGATCGTCTTTTTAGACAGAGGTCTGGATCAGACCCTATAAGAGAAAAGGACAAAATTAATTGCAAACCAAGTAAACCTATGCACATGGAATGAGTATGAACAATTGATTTCTTGGGACTGGAAGGCCACAAATGGGATTACTATCAATCAATCCTTCAATCAGAGGCGGAACAGTTTCACCCAGGGCCTCAGTATAGTGTGAAGAACCCATCCAGGGGGACCAGACTTTGTAAAATTTGTGTAGTGCTTTCCTAGAGGTATAAACAAATTTCTCATGACCAACTAGTGCCATTCACTAATGAAACCCACTGACCATGGGATGGGGGAGACGGTGCCATCTGGCAATAATCACTTTAGCCAGAGACATCAGAGAAAATAGATATTTGTATGTTCGAAGGACTCCACCAACGTTAAAGAAAAAAGGCATATTTTAGGGTCAATAGAGAGAGCTAGTACTTAATGCGGTACCCCACACTGCCTTCCAAAAATTCCCTGGATGGATGCCACACCTATGGCGATTTCCATCCGCCTGCTGACCCATCTTAACCAACTTGCTAGGCGTGATATAGGGCCTGATCCAGACCTACGCCAATGCGCTGTGCTTTCCAAAGCACAGCGTATCGGCATTCACATTCCCCGACACTCCCCCTGTGCGGGCGTATGGCCTCTTCCTTACGCCGGCTGAAGGCTACCCTAACTTCAGCCGGCCACTAACCTGAACGTAGGGACGCTGGGGGACGTCCCCTCCAGCGTCCCTACGTTGCCGTAGCGACTCGAGGCAACATCTTCCCGGCGCATGCGCAGATCGGCTTTTCAGCCGATCTTACACTTAGGTCTGGATTAGGCCCATAGACTCTATGGAAGATATAATAATGGGCCTGCTGGAGCCACAGATGTAGCATCTCTCAGACAACCTAGACAAGATATTTTTAAGTGACAATTAATAGTTTTCTTCACTATTATTTATTAACATGTGTACCATATGAAGTCCTATTATGTGGGATAGTTTGGGCATGATTAAGGAGAAAAAAAAGCTTTATTATGGGGAATATAGTCAGCAACCACAGCCACTTGTGTGCAGGAGCTCTTAACCACTGGGCCCCCTGAGTTGCGGGGCCCTAGACGGGTGCCAATGCAGCCTATGCCTAGGGCCGCCTCTGAGAGTCCTGCTCTCCTGTGTGCCGTATTGTGGATCAGAATTTCCGTACTTTAGCCTCCATTGTGGGGGCCACGTATGAAATTTCCTTTTATATCTAGATCAGGCCCCATGATTGGAATACACTGACATTATACTTGCCATTTCCACTTTGTTGTCATAGTAAAGTCATAAAAGGTCTAGGTCTACTACATTATATATATGTTACATTTCATTAACCAAGTTTTTGATTTGGGATATAAGACAGATTTTTTTTTAAAGACATAATGCTCCCGTCAATAAGGCACTAATATTAGTTATTGACAGCTCTTCTGACAAATAAGAAAAAATAAAACAGACATATATGAGAAATATCTATATATTTTTCTACTCTAACTTTACAGAATAATCCTGTGATGTAATATAGTTATATTATATCTGTCACTAACCTCCTTTGGGACACATATGGTCAGCGTGCAATTGGTTCTTATAAAGGCATTTCAACCAATTTTGCCTTACTAGAGTATTCAGTACACAAAAGAAAAACAAAAAAAAATAATAAATATGCCAGGTTCTGTTACTGTGACAACCTTAACTTCATTTGATGATGTCATTAAATATATCGGCACCATAATGCAGCAGCTGATAAAAAAAATTCTGTTGTGTTTAGGGGCTAAAAAATTACATTGTCTTGTTATTTAAAAAAACAAAACCAGGATCCAGACGAGCTGTCAGATCAGGTTATAAAGACGATTGTTTATAGAAAAGTTACGTCTACCGTGCTTTTTTTTAGTACTTTTGTCACAGTGGGAATAAGCATATTTACATTTTTTAAATCTCATCTGATAGCAGCAAAATGATGGAAAATGGAACGCAAGACTTATTAGTGCATTTCTTTGACACACGACTGTTAATAGACTGAACATATGTGGCAAACCTAATTTTGTTAAGTCTAGTTACAGAAATATATCACAATCCTGTTATTTTTATGATATTCTGTGAATAATTCATTAAATGCAGAGCAAACATTTACAATGGAACTAAAATGAGATCTGTAAGTGTCTAGAGCATTAAATACTAAGTCAATTAAACTTGCAGTAAACCCCTTTCTTTAATAGGGACAAAAGAATTGTTCCTGGCAAGTCTTAATTTTATAGAAGGCTTTTTAAATTAAAACTTTAAAAGTATGTGTTTTAGAACTGCTAAATTCAAGAATGAGTCCCGGACTGTCTGAAAGGCATTGAGAAGAGACACAGTTGCCAGTTTCTATTTCGAACGCGATATGGCCGCTAGCTGAATGGCGGCTCTATCACTGTTCAAAACAATCAGACATAGAAAATTGCTATTGGAAGGACTGTTTCCCTGTTCCCAGTAGCTACAGGCTGCAGTGGTTGCGGCGGGTAACGTAAGGCGTCAGTGAATTTAAGGTTAGGGTTAGCGCTTAAGGGGAAAGTTAGCGCTAGGCTGTGGGGCATTGAGAGTTAGGGTTAAGCTGCGGGGCATGGAGGGTTAGGCTGTGGGACATGAAGGGTTAGGCTGCAGGACATAGAGGGTTAGGGCTAGGCTGTGGGGCATGAATGGTTAAGGTTAGGCTGGAGGCATAGAGGGTACAGGTAAGGGCTGAAAAAGGGGAAAATTAAGGGTCAGGGTAGCGTCAGCTAAAAAAAAAATTACCTTTAGGCAGATGACCCTTTGCAAATTCAGGAGTCCCATCACCGCCATTTTCTACAATAGAGTTTGCCGGCAGTCTCCATTCAGCTGACATATGATGGTCTTTCGCATCGTACCAGCAAACCACATCCATTGAGAATAACATGATAACAAATAGGTACACAATTGAAACTATTTTAAAACCAACAATATAAGCTTCAACTCGTTACAGTGGACAGTGGACTATGTTCATGATGAAACAGTGGACTATGTTTATGATGAAACAGTGGACTATGTTCATGATGAAACAGTGGACTATGTTCATGATGAAACAGTGGACTATGTTCATGATGAAACAGTGGACTATGTTCATGATGAAACAGTGGACTAAGTTCATGATGAAACAGTGGTCTATGTTCATGATGAAACAGTGGACTATGTTCATGATGAAACAGTGGACTACGTTCATGATGAAACAGTGGACTACGTTCATGATGAGACAGTGGACTATGTTCATGATGAAACAGTGGACTACGTTCATGATGAAACAGTGGACTACGTTCATATAATAATATAATATAATAATAATAATTAAAAAATTGTCACTGTATTTCTACACCATTATGGTGACCATCGAATAATAAACATGTTTGGAACGATGTCGTGTTTGTGTGCATAGCTCCAAAGCCGTAACAAGAAATTTTAGCACCAGGAGCAAAAAGGAAATATTGTGCCCCTGACCCTGAATTCCAAACCCCTTTAGTTTGGTGCCCTGGGCGGCTGCCCCTATCGTACAACCCTACTTACGGCCCTGCATAGCTCCCATGATCTTGTTATATCATTACAAAGTACATTGCATTGTTTGAGTTGATCTTTTAAACTGCCAAATTTTACTGATCAACAATGGAATATTGTCAGAAGAACAGTTGGTAAAGAAAGAAAGAAAGAAATGACAGAGCCACTGGTAAATCGTGTGTAGTGTGTACACATGAACCGACATGCTGAACGAGAATTTTAGTCATTGGTGTAATCCTTAAATACATTGCATTATTTTATGTACTGTGTACCCAGCTTAAATCTCAAACTTTATATTTATTTGTATAACGCACAAATGGTTTACCTCAGCAAACTCAAATTCCCAATGGAGTTCAGTTTTCTCTTCAGTTAAATACTGTAGAGATTCCTGATCACATTTATGGGTTTCCCTGGGCCCATTTAAACACTTGTATAATCCTTTTTTTTTTAAGGTATACTTGAATTATATGGTCTTTTATTGTTGGGATGATCTGGTAGGTTCTATATGCATGTATTCTTCTGACAAAACAAAGGTGTTTGGTGATAGAGAATTATAAATGAAAGTATACAGACTTTATGCTTCCTCTTTATTACATACAGTAGTTGGAGGAATTGAAATTTGGAATTTGGAATTGGGAATGAGCCATTGTGTCATTACTTTCTGAAAAGCTACATAAACCAAAATCAGGTGAGACAGAGGTGTAAAACTACTCTTTAAAGACCGCACGGAGGCAATCTACTTACCTAATTGGTAGGTAGATTGCATAAATGGCCTACTGTGCATGCATAGTAGGTCATTTACTAAATATACACAACTAAGAAGCAGAAGCTTCTTGGGTGTGAATACAGGCCAATATGTTTTGACTGTACCTGCTTGTGTCTTCAAACCTTCATATAAAACTATCTTTGGAAACTGCAGTGACATTTATCCCCATACCTTTCAATTTAATAATCTGCAATCCTAATATAAGGTCTTCTTTGATGCCTCCTATGTTCTTGATGCTTTTGTGTGTACCGGCTAATAGAGCTGTTCTCTGCTTGCTGACTAGCTCTTGAAATTCCATTAGAATATTGAATTATTCTTTGCTGAGCTGCAGCAAAATAGAGCTTCCCGTATGTCATCCTGACAGATAAGATGTCATTCTCTGTCTAAGCTGTCTTTTAAAAAAAAAGGAAGTGGGAAACCAAAAAGAGGATCCTGAATATGTAAGTGCATTGGTGCCAGTTAAAAATTCAAAAGGGGATATAATGTATGAAGCTTGTCTTTCCATCATAAAAATCTTCAACAAAAAATCTATCACAACAAATCTTGCAGCTCCTGATAAAGGAAGCAGTAAGAATCAAGGCACTCCTAGCTACATGCAAGTTATATGCTGGGGGGGAATGTGACAGATTCAAGCCCTATAATAAGAAGGAGTCTGGATGGGTGGAGCTAGTCTGACAGATGCAGGTTTGCAGGACCATATATAAGGCATTAAAGGAATCAACCTCACAGGGGCCGCTCCAGTGGTGAATGTGTCCTGAAAGACATGCTTTGGGATGTGATTTGCATGAATCGCATAATCCAGCCCCATTCCTATGCCAGCTTCTATCTCCTTCCTCTGAGATCCCTCTGAGGAAAGAAATTGAAAGATGGCAACCATGATATATCACCGGATCCTGATTTACTCAAAGGGATAATTCTCTGATCACTAGGAATGGAAAAACAGCCCCTTCTGTTAATCGGAGCATATGCGAGCGCCACAGTAATAGGAGGGAGAGGGGAGGTATGTAGATTGTACGGCAAGCGATAGGGTTGGTTGCTTTCAGCCCTTAATTACAATCCACATTTCCGTACCACTCCCACATAAAATAGAAGGAGTGGCTTCCCCTCGCTCTTACGGAATTTGGCGGAGATCCAGCATTGATTCAGGAATCAGTCCTGCATCTCTAGATAATCTGACTAATGAATACAGAATGGTTTGTCCATCTGGTAACTAGGGTCCAGATTCACAGTTACGTAGCTTTTCGTCTTATGTAAATTGTTTTAAGAATTGAGTTTATTTACGCTATCCACGTACCATTTCTGTACGTAGATAGCGTAAACAAGCTACTATGCATGCGTAGTAGCTCAATTCTTAAAACAACGTATGTAAGACGAAAACTACAAAAAGATTGAATCCGGACCTAGAATTCTACATTTGATCTAACATTAAGTTTTGTAGGCGCTGTGGATAATGTGTGGTGCCCTATAAATAAGCGTTACTAATAATAATAATAGTTTCTATATTGTGCTTCGATCTCTTGTAATCTTGTAAAAATTGTATTAAAAGAAAAACAGCAAAAAAAAAACCAATAACCCAGAAACAGTGAGTAAAGTGTAAATGAGCACTTGTCATGCAAATTGGCTGTTGTGTTTGCCCCAGCACTCAAACAATTTAGCATATTCTTAGAACAGTAGTAATAACCTGATGAGAAGCAGATGGAGAGTGACAATCTATAGGAACTTTCGCTGAAAGCTTTCTGGATATGGATTTAAATAGCTTTGTTTAAAGAATGGTAATGTTTGGCTGTACCTCCATTGAAGCTGTTATTTTATTGGATAGATAAAGTGGAGATGGGGAAACGAAGAAACGCTATACCACCATTTTCCCAACAATGATAATGTCAGGAACGTGCTCAGACAGGAGACCTTTGTGCAATTACAGTATCTCCGGAGTTTCTGAATAACAACATTAATTGGTTATGTTTGTGGAACATATGTTGCTGGTGTCTCATTTAGTGCTGCTTTTTACTGATATAATACTGCAAAACAAACAAGCAGTTATCCATCTAGATCACAGTTATACAGAAACCATGTAGAGTATCTATGGACTTAACTAGCGGACTGCATTTATATATTTATACTTTCCACCTCTCCCTGAATATCAGGGAGACTCCCTAAAGAGTTAGTGATCGCCTTAACTCCCTGAAGTGTTGGCAATCTCCCTGATACGGATTCATTTACAGAAGTCATTGTAGTGTGATGACAGAATTCAGAAATTGTGCCCTATTTCCCTGCATTAAAGCCTAAGGAGATGACCATTTTCTTTGAGGCCAAGATCAAATCAAAGACTGGCAGTTATCTAAGACAACATGACTTATAGAGAATAATAGAGACAGAAATGAAAAATACACTTTGGTTTCTTTATAATCAGCTGCAGTGTCACCTACTTTTAACTTTTCTGTGAAAAGAAGATGAAGAAACCAGCAGATCTCCTATTCCCAGTCTTCACAATAAATACTGACATTGGGGCTGATTCAGTGCTCTTACATTTTTTTTTTAGGTGCAAGTGTAGACCTGAGAAATACCATGTTGAACTGCAAGGGGAGGCAAATTTACACTGTGAAACCAGAATTAGAATTGAGAGGTGAAGTTTCTTAGCTAAACTCTGTGTTATACAATAAACATAAAGCTATGCAGTATTTGAGATCTATGTGTAAAAGTAAAGTAATTTCCCTGTATGCAAAAGATTTCAAATTAATTAACACCCCTTACTTTAAAAAATGGTTTGGCCAAGCTGTACACTTGCACCTTTTTTACCCTTACTCCAAAACTCTGAATCAGCCCCAATATTTTATCACTAACAATTTAACTATCTAACATGCCTATTTTCCACTTAGCATGTTAGCACTTATGAGCAGGGTTCTCCTCCCTCCTGTCGGAAGGTTGGATTTCCTCTCTTAGGGCGTATGTAGACTACCGGATGTATAACATATACGTCCGGTGTTTAGCGATTTTTACTACTGCGCATGCATAGTAAATTTTTTTCCGTAATCTACGTATCTTGTCCTTACATAGATTGCGTATATGCGGACTTAAAGACCGCATATACGCAATTTACGTAAGGAAAAGATACATAGATTTCGTAAAAAATTTACTATGCATGCGCAGTAGTAAAAATCGCTAAACACCGGACGTATATGTTATAAATCCGGTAGTCTACACACGGCCCCTAATTTCAAGCTCCTTCTTAAGTCTGGATCCAGCCCATTGTTCCCCTACCTTGACCTAATAACTTTCCACCTTCTCTCTCTCTGCTGTCTATTTCTCCCCTTATTCACCGCTCCTAGACTCATATCCTGCACCCTGTTTCTTTTTATCCCTACATATTATTCTGGTATCTGTGCACTGTACTTTATTTCTGCATTGTACTCCTATTGTATTCCCTATTTTATGAATTTGTAACCTGTCTGTTAATTATTGTATTGAATATGTAATTATTGTTTTTCTTATTGCCTGTTGCGGATACCATGTTGCACCTTATTTTTTTTATTAACGTTTATTTATAAGGCGCTACACAGTATCCGCAGCGCTGTACAGAGGCAATCGCAAAGACAATAGTTACATATAAAATTCAATGATTAACAGAGTAACTAAATAAATAAATAAATGAATTAATAATAATAAATAACTATCAATAAATACTGAAGTTGTCATTTTTATTGGCAAATAGTTTTCCTGTTAAAGCTAGACACACCCTTGGTTGTAGCTAGTAACAGGCTCTACGTAAGGAAAAGATACGTAGATTTCGTAAAAAATTTACTACGCATGCGCAGTAGTAAAAATCGCTAAACACCGGACGTATATGTTATACATCCGGTAGTCTACATACGGCCCCTAATTTCAAGCTCCTTCTTAAGTCTGGATCCAGCCCATTGTTCCCCTACCTTGACCCAATAACTTTCCACCTTCTCTCTCTCTGCTTTTTATTTCTCCCCTTATTCATTCGCTCCTAGACTCATATCCTGCATCCTGCTTCTTTTTATCCCTACATATTATTCTGGTATCTGTGCACTGTACTTTATTTCTGCATTGTACTCCTATTGTATTCCCTATTTTATGAATTTGTAACCTGTCTGTTATTTATTGTATTGAATATGTAATTATTGTTTTTCTTATTGCCTGTTGCGGATACCATGTTGCACCTTATTTATTTACCGTTTATTTATAAGGCGCTACACAGTATCCGCAGCGCCGTACAGAGGCAATCACAAAGACGATAGTTACATATAAAATTCAATGAGTAACAGAGTAAATAAATAAATGAATTAATAATAATAATAAATAACTATCAATAAATACTGAACTTGTCATTTTTATTGGCAAATAGTTTTCCTGTTAAAGCTGGACACACCCTTGGTTGTAGCTAGTAACAGGCAACACTCTATAGGTAGCACAGGCCACTCCCCTTAGGTAGCACAGGCCACACCCCTTAGGTAGCACAGGACACACCCCTTTGATGCAGCATCTTGTTGTTTCTATCACAATCTCCCTGATACTTATTTGCAAAAGTTAGCAAGTATAATATATGCTGTGATTACATAGGCCGGTAACTGCTAGAGCATGCTGACACTTATATGGCTATATTTACTAAACTGCAGAAAAGCAAAAATTTATATGTTGCCCATAGCAACCAGATCAGATTCTAGTTGACCTTCTCTAGTATGTAATAGGAAAGTGAGAGCTAGAATCTCATTGGTTGCTATGGGCAACATCTCCACTTTTCCTTTTCAGCTGTTTAGCAGATCTAGCCCATAGTTTCACAACACCCAGAGAGCTAATGCTCAGACAAGACTGATCTACAGTACACATTGGAGCATTCTATTTTAGTGTGAACTTGGAGTGCACTGTGGCACTTTGTGACACTATATACTATAAAACATCCCATAAAACATAAATGCAACATTATCTCAATGCGGCTTTTATGTTGCTTTGATTTGGTACCTTCTAGTTTTTTTAATCTTTACTATACCAGGGAACATGGCCAATGCTGACATTTGATTAGGTTCATTTCCATAATTCCTCCCACCGTCTGCGGCAGCAACTTCCATAGGGCATCGTCTAATGCAGAACAGCATTTGGAGCCAACTGCACCTCACAACAAAAATGTCCCTTTATTTTATTGCGACATGTCCTTCACTTCCCCTTACTCTGATTGCCCTGCAAGTGCAAAATACCCGAACAGATGGAATTTGATCTGTGCTGAAAAATTTGCAAGATTAATCCAAGGTCTGCATTCAGGTCTCATGTTTTCTAAATAAAAACCCAGTTGGGGAAAAAAATGTGTTTTACTTATACACTCCTAGTAATAACTGTATGTAAATTTTGAAATATGGCCCTTTTACTATTCAGTTATGAGGCAGGCTTTCTGCATTCATACACATTCATAACATTCAAATTTATAATGTAATCTTAGTTCCTTCTCCATATTTATGAGAAATTTTGATGGGTGTTTTTTATGCGATAATATCAGGCAGAATGCTAACCCATTGCCTAAAACCACTGTAAAGTCATTCAGTTACATAATTGACATCGGCATATTCTTTCATTATACAAGATTTAGCATGCATCTGGCTTTGAGTTCTCTTCAAAATAGATGACTTTTTCTACATTCCCTATTATCAATTCAAATTAGGCTCGATTTCCTGAAGCTACTGTATGGATTTTACAGTTGACAGTAAGGAAAAACATTGAATGTAATGACTCTCTTAAATTATTCAGGCCTAGTTAAACCTAGTTCAGTCTGATCTAGAAAGTGAAAGAGAAAGGGGGGGGGTATATTTTAGGGGGGGGGGAAAACATCTTTACAGTGAATTATAGGTGTGCCATCAGCAAAAAGTCTGTAAGTCTTTAATCAACAAGAAAACTCTGTCAAGTTAGAGTACATTCATTTAGTTAGTGTAATTGGGTTCAGCAAGAGGCTAAGGAGAAAAGTTGGGAGAGACAGTCATTTATCAAGTTTATCTTTTGACAAGATGAATATCAAATCTTCCTCATCCCGAAGGCTCAGGAAGTTAATGCAACTTCTTTTAACTGGTCACCTTCAACAAACAAAGTTTAACATGTGTCACTTTCTAAGAGGTGAAGATTGTATTACAATATGTTACATCTGTTTTCATTTTATACTACATCCATAATCCTATATAAGCTTTCTTTGTTTCCTTCTTATAGTTTTGCATACTTTTTATGTCGTTATTATAAGAAATTGTTACAATTATTGGTCTGGATCCAGACTTAAGTAAGTGCTTGAAATGAGTTACGTCTGGGCTAAACCATGTTGATTGCAGGGGAGTTATATTTCATCTGTTGCATACAGTATTAGAGTTGAGAGGTGATGTTTCCAGGCCCAAGTCTAAATAACAGTGTGATAGTAAAGCTGGTCAGTATCTGTGTGCAGTAAGCAATTCAAAGATATATCCCTGCATGCAGAGAATACAATTAACTTGACTACCCCTGCAATCAACATGGTTTAGCCCAGGAGTAACTCATTCCAAACACTTACTTAAGTCTGGATCCAGCACACTGGGCCTGATCCAGACCTAAGCTCACAGGCGATCTAACGCTGATCGTAAGCGTAATATAGCCATAAAAAACGCACTGCGCATGTGTATAGTGACAACTTCCGCTCGTACCAAAGACCTTTTCTTAGCGGCGATTCGGGCGTCCGTATTGTTCGCGTATTTTCCGACGACGGGGCGTGTTTATAGTACTAAGTTGGTACGGACGCTGGAGTTAAGGAATGTAGGTGGGGGGAGCCATTTAAATTGTACAGTATGGGCGTGCTTAGGCCGCTACGAACAGCGCGTCGCTACGAAAATACGTACGAACACATGGAAAAGTTAGGGTAGGGTTCGGCGGGCGTA
>WWET01000082.1:328481-345310 GCA_011038615.1 Limnodynastes dumerilii | reverse complement strand
GTGGTGTCTCCTCGTGTTTTCTCCTCGTGTTTCTCCTTTCAGACTCCAATAGCCTCCTGTTCAAATAAAATGTATTACAACAGATTGTTTTGTTTCCCCTTTGCATCCTTTTGTGGAGCTGCTTTGGAACCGAGTTAGGGAGCTGTATGAGGCATAACGTTTTTCGTGCCGTATTGATTGTTCTTTTCCCTTTATTCTCTGTTTGTACAAGCTGAATGAAGGCTTTATCCACTATGGGCCTCATGTACAGTTGGGTGCACACAGTGGACTTTAGGGTATGCAAACTATGTGTTTTTTATTGGGCATGCCAGGGGTCGAAGTGGGGTGGTATACAGGGGTATGCCATATCGTCCCATTGATTTCATTGAAAAACGATAAATCTCCATGCACTTCTATTATTTCTATGTTTCTATGCTGCCACTTCTAAATTTCCATTTTGACCACCGGTGCATGGCCAAAAAAACCTTTGTACACTTTTTGGCATACATCACATTACATGCAGAGGGCAGTACAGAGCATTACAACATGGGTTGGGGGCATGCACAAGGAAGTTATGTACCTGGGTACGCAACTGCCAGAGGCTGGCACCTTAAGACAGAGTGTGGCACTTGGTCTATGAGTGATAAGTGTGGTTTGTAAATACATAGCCAGCTTCTGACATCTTTAAATTCCAGGAGTGCAGGGTGGGTGTCTACCATGGCCCTGCCCCCTTCTCTTTGGGCCCTTTAGCAGCTGCACCACCTGGGCCCATGGTAATTATGCTATCATGTACGACACTTCTAAGCATACTGACATACACCTGTCTGGCACTGGTGCATTAACGTACACACATATGCTGGACAGTCTTTCTAAATATCTGTGTGCATTACAAACACATATTTTACACACACAACTCTATATCAGAGCCACACACAACTCAGGTACACTCAAAGCTGCCCATCATTGAAGGGTGTCAGGAGCAAAGTCATTACAAGGGACAAGCAAGGAATGATAGGCCCAGGATCAATATTTGTCTGGGTCCATAACTCTTACAGGCATATATAGGGCCTGATTCAGAGGCTGAAAATAAGAACTTAAAGTTACACCTGGGCAAAACCATGTTGATTTCAGGGGAGTCAAGTTAATTTTATTCTATGCATGCAGGGAGAATGCTTTGCTTTTACTTATTGCACTAGAAACATACTGCAAACAGCTGACCACTTATCTCTGTCCTAGATGGTAGCAGGAGCAGAGCAGAGAGATTGTGCAGACAGCCAGGAGCATTTTATTTTCTATGGATTTAGATTTTTATTAAATGTACTGTTTTTCTAATTTAGTATCAAGTTATTGAATGTTGCTGTTATGAAGGTGAACCAAGGCAATCGTATAGCTGTCAGCATGGTACCAATGCTGACATAACATTTTTAGAAGTTAAAGCAGATTCCGCAGTGATCCAACCAACATTATGGTTTCTTCTGTATTACTTTGCTGTATCTTTCTGCATCAACTTTTAATTGTCTCTGTAATCATCCGGAACCTTATCTGGATTCTAAAAGTTTTATATGTTTGGTCTTTCAGTGGTTCCTATGTGTTATTGCCATCTGCAGCAGATTATTTACAGTAATAATTAACTAATAATAATAATAATAATATTTTAATTTTAAAATTAGTTTATTCAAATAAAAAAGACTTTAGAAGTAGAAAATGAAACAGGGATAGTCCCCTACCAAACATTGCAATGACAAACATCAGGACATATTGGTCCACACTAAAAGTCTTTGAGACGGTTTCTTTAGAGGAGTTTTATATGTTTTGCAGAGACTTCCCAACATATCTGCACTGCCTTCATGTAGAATGATTGGAACATCCATTAATAGTTTTTCTGTACTTCTCCTTGTTAGGGGGTTTATAATGTTCTCCTTCTAACAACAGGGAGGCTGCATTTAATGTTATTGCTATGTTGCATGGTGTATTTGTTTTAAGTTAAAATCTTACTTGAAGATAACTCATGTGGTTTTAAAGATATATTTAGACATTATTTATTTTAATTTATCTACTTCACAAACCGTCTACTGCTCACGTAGAAAGCAATAGTCTATGGTTTACATGAATGCCAGTCGTACATTGCATGTGTATGTATTTCAGTAATTACCAGCGGCAATGGCCAATTAATGATGATTGGGTGGTCTGACAGATGAAGCATCCAACCAAACAATTCATAACACCATTTATCCTACTGCCACATGATTGCATATTGTAATGCTGACTTAAAAAAAGAGCCTAATTTTCTTTATGCCATTTGTTTTTATTATTGTTACTTAGGTTCAAATTGTTATTGCTTATTTATATAGCATCAATTTACAGAGAACATTAGACATTCACATCTGTCCCTACCCCTATTGGAGCTACATACTACAGTCCCTAACACATACACATATACTAGGGTTATTTTAAACAGCAGCCAATTAACCTACCATTATGTTTTTTTGCCATGTGGGAGGAAAGCCACACAGACACGGGGAGAACATACAAACTCCACACAGATAAGGCCTAGTCCAGTAATCAAACTCAGGACTTCAGTGCTGTGAGACAAAAGTGCTACTCACTGAGGACCTGATTCACACTTAAGAATCTTCTTAAAATAAGAACTTAAAGTTACTCCTGGGCTAAACCATGTTGATTGCAGGGGAGTCATATTTCATATGTTGCAAACAGTACTAGTGTTGAGAGGTGAAATTTCCCAGCCCAAGTCTAAATAACAGTGTGATAGTAAAGCTGGTCAGTATCTATTTTCAGTAAGCAATTCAAAGATGTATTCCTGCATGCAAAGAATACAATTAACTTGACTCCCCCCGAAAACAACATGGTTTTGCCCAAGAGTGACATTAAGTTCTTATTTTAAGAAGATTCTTAAGTGTGAATCAGGTCCTGAGCCACCACTGGCGACTGGTGTAATAGGAATTACAAATTCCTATTACACCAGTCACTCTTCATAGTTCATCTCCAATTTTTTAAATAGGTAGCGGGGTCAGTGAACTGTCAGCCATAGGCTACATTTTACATTTTAGGTGCAATTGAATAGTTTGGTAAGTGGTAATGAGGTGGGAATATTTATCCGGATGAAAAATGTCTATTAAAATATACATTTACTTAGTAATATGATTGAAATCCATTTAGTGCATTACATTATAAGATATAAAGAGACCCAGTTACCAAAATAGAGGCAGAATATTTTCAAAACTGTTTTTTGATGAGTCATTTTAATTAAAGGTGTTGTTTTGTTTTATTAGTTTTGTTGCCTGTTGAGGACACCACACTTGTTACTATGCTAATGATTGCTGGGTGATTAGGACACCACAGAATATAAACTAAAATACATGAGCCTCATGTTAGTGTGGATTATGTTTTAATTGACTGTTAAACCCTTGAGTGCTCCAGACATTATACAAGGCCTGCTAATCAAGAATTTCTGTGTGGCATATATCCAGCGTGTAGTACAGTAAGTCCAGTGAAGATTATCTAGACTAAGATGCCCAAGTCTTGTTTTCATCTTTCACCTCCAGAGATTCTTGTCTTTTCACAACTAGACAAGTGATAAAACTTGGTGTAGATTTATGTGTAGTGGCTACAAGACGCCTAATGAATCCCCTTCCTTAAACGATCACATCAGCTAGTCTTACAGTAATTAGTTTCATACTAAATTCATGGCTGGCTAAATTAAGTCTTAAAACAAATATCAGGATTGTGGACTGGACACTCTCTATACACTCTAAAGGTACATTTTTCACATTCTGTAAGATCTAGCACTACATTAATAGCTTACACAGACAAAAAAAAAATTCTGACATAAAGCCTTAGTCATGAACAATTTAAAAATTTAGATCATGCTAAAAGAGAGGAAAGTAACACCTGGGCAAAACTATGTTGATTTCAGGGGGAGTAAAATTTCACCTGTTACAAACAGTATTATAGCTAAAAGGTGATGTTTCCCAGTCCAAGCAGTGTAAAAGTGAATATGGCCAGTATCTGTGTGCAATAAGCAAAAGCAAAGTATTCTCCCTGCACGCAAAGAATAAAAGTAATTTGACTCCCCCTGAAATCAACATGGTTTTGCCCAGGTGTAACTTTCTTATTTTCAAACTCTGAATTAGAGCCAAATAAACAAATAAACTGCTCTGCTCATTATCTATCAATTGAAGTGCTTCCAGCATTCTCCATGCACTTAAAGGGGTTAGGAACAGACAAAGGGCTCTATTTATAGAGTTCATTTTGGAGTGATAGGGGCAGTTTTCAATAGAAAACTGCCCTTATCGCTTCAAAATGTCCTTTCTCATATTTACAAACCCTGCATCGCCAGTGGAAACTATCGTTTCCATGACGATGCAGGACTCCTTCTCCTGCCATCACGGGCCCGTTCATGTGAACGGGCTCCCCCTGTACCGCATATTTACACAACTCGTATGTGAAGCGCCGACGATGCAGTAAAATAGTCGCGCATGCGTCGTACACGCACGGCACATGCGCACTGTTTACCTGCCGTACGGAGCGGTGGCATAAGGAATCAAGCTGATTCCTTAATGCCTTTTTTTTTATTCTTAGCGATCCCCCTGAACCACCAATGTTTCCCCCCTTTTTATCCACTGAAGCACCAATGACAAGAGGAGATTCAGAACCTGTATAAAATGATTATATATATACATCATCAGACATATACGGTATATATATAATCATTTTATATATATTTTATATAGGTCTGAATCTCCTCTTGTCATTGGTGCTTCAGTGGATAAAAAGGGGGTAAACATTGGTGGTTCAGGGGGATAGCTAAGAATAAAAAAAAAGGCATTAAGGAATCAGCTTGATTCCTTATGCCACCACTACGTACTGCAGGTAAACCGTGTGCATGCGCCGTGCGTGTACGGCGCATGCGCGACTATTTTACTGCATCGTCGGTGCTTCACATACGAGTGAAGCGCCGGGGATGCAGTGGAAACACTCACCGGACATCGTGAGTCTTCACGATGAAGGTGAGTGTTTATAAATCTGGGGAGTGAAGTGTCCAGGCTCGCTGCGATGATAAGCGAGCCTGGATCACTATCACTCCCCAGATTTATGCGGTGTCCATAAATAGAGCCCAAACAGCAGTCTAGCACCGTCTAAAATGGCTGCCACACCAATTGCATACTGGTCATGCACAGTCTTATTTCATGGATTGGAACCTCCACCCCTGTGAAAACAGACACAGCTATTGTAAAGCCAGGACAGCTAAAATATTTAATGGTCCTTTAAGAAAGCAGTGTGACAGACTCTTTAATGTAGAAAGTTATTTTTCTAGTACCTTTCCTTTGCAATTGCTGCTCTGGTAAAACATGGGGCATATTTAAGGACATATATGTTTGTCTTTCAGTTTGCCATTTATAAAGGAGAAAACATTTTTGTAATGAATTAAAATGTACACAACCAGATATCATGCCTACATATCTACATTTAAATCTTACTAAAATAGATTTGTCAACTACTGTATACATATTGGAGCCACCATTTTGTGAGCTGAACTATATTGTTAAAAATAAACGTTCTCTTCTCTGCCACTTATATCTTTTGCCTAAATGTTTGCTCATGATGGGCCTTAATGAAGTCTCCCAATGCCAGTTAGTTAACTGGTGCCATTCTAATGTATAAGGCCTTCAAAATGGCTGCCTCTACTACATGTAGCAGACAGTTGTTGTTTAATGCTGTTACAAATGTTTACAAAGACATATAGTCCTGTGGTTTTGCAAAAATTATTATGAATTATAAATAATCTACAAATTTAAATTTTGGGGGGTCTTTTTGAGGCCCGTTTCATAGAAAGAGTTATTTTGCAAGAAATAATGATTTCCTGAAGTAAGAGCTTTCCTTTGGCGCTAGTGGACCAGAATCTCGGGAGTTAGGAAGGAGTTAAAGTAATAAGATGTCTGACAACTTTCGTAAAAGACTGGCGCTGTCAACGCACCAGCTTGAGAGGCTCATCTTTCTGTAATTTATCAAATCCTTGTAACTCATCAGCAGACGGATATGCAACCAGCGCCATAAAATGACCTCCAGCGGGCTGGGGGAATATGTTGGAAGTGTCAGTCGTTTGCCTGGATTTGTTTGACGCTGCAAAAAAAAAAACTGGTTGTAGCTTCTAAGTCATTATTAAAATGCAGTGGTAACAAATATCCCGCTTTACTTGCAACTTATCTAACAGGCGTGAATTTGGATCATGCAACCAAACAGAATGTCACTGTTTATTGAGAGAAATGCTTAGTCCTACGGAATGTCTTAAACATTTCAATCTGACAAATGACAACTAACTGCAGTCAAACATACAGACGCCCCCATTGGGTTGTCATTTCTTCTGTTTTTATTCCATACTGAAGGGGGGGGGAATAAAATGACAGATGTCATTTGACGCCTGGAGGAATTGTATGCTGATCTAATTGTTAAATCCCTATATCAGAGGGGTACAGAGTCTTCTCTCGTATCACTATAAAATGCTCAATGTTGCACTCAAAGTTCTAATGAAAAAATCCCAAAGTGGAAAAAGTAATAATATGCAAACATCTGTTGCTGCCAGTATATTATTACTATTAAAGTCACTATGGTTGTTCTAATCTTTAACTATTTAATATGCCTAGTGTCTATGAGGAATCCTTTATACTATTTCCTGATTAGTTCCCTACATTCAGGAAACTTTACTATTTCTCTGTCTTTAGCCACAATGATTGAAATATTTACAACTCGGCTATATAACAGAAATGTGTCACTAATAAATGATAAATAGGATTGAGAGCTGAGAAATACTTAGCTGTAAAGAAAGCCTGGTTCCGAACTACTGGCAATGCAAAAGCTTCTTCTCCATAGCTACTGGGTAAGACTGGACCCTTGCTGAAACCAAAGCATATTTTGCATCTGGACCCTCCACTCACTTGTTCTGTCAAGAATTGATGTCAGAAAAACTGTAGAAGTATACACCTAAAGTGTTTCTTAATTGGAGACAGCGCCTTATCTTAATTATGACATAGGTATTACAAAGCATTTATTCAAAAATGGAATCTTGCACTATAACAGCACCAGCTCAGGCAAGAAATCTTCCATGTAAAAAGTGTGCTGAGAGGACAGGTGGGATTTCTGTGTTAGGCTTGTGTTCCATCATGCTTCTGAGATGTAAGTTAGACCCCAGCACATTGCACCAATCCATAACTCCTAACTAATTAGAATAAAAAAAATAAAACAAATAAACATGACTCATATTATAAACTCTTAAAGGGTCACTCTGAGTAATGTAATTGGAAATGATGTAGGGAGGCAGACATATTGACACGTTGAATTCATACATTATTCAGCAAGTAAGCTGATTTACAGGAAGAGAAGACATTTTTGAGCAGTATGCGGCTAACTTACCTTGCAAGTACCCCATTGTAACATATATCATGCATAACATTGTCCTGGGGATGCAATTGGTGTTATTAACGACCCATTTTTAGACAAAGCTGAATTTCGACTATACCATTGTCTACTACATTTTCATTTTGAAAAATGTACATTCCGGAACTGGTGGCATGTCGAATGTTCTTATTTCGACAGGGTACCGGTTCTGGTTAGAGCTAGGCTGTGGGACAGAAAGGGTTAGGGTTAAACTCTGGAGATGGGAGGTTTAAGGTTAGGCTTTGGGACAGTGTAGATTGGGGTTAGGGGAGCGTTAAGGTTAGGCTGTGAACCAGGAGGGTTAGGGGAGGGTTAAGCTACAGGACGATAATAGTTAGGGTTAGGGAAGGGTTAGGGTTGGAATGCAGAGAGGAAAGGGTTAAGGTTAGGGTTAAGGGAGAATTAGGGTTTGTGTGCAGGAAGGGGATGGTTAGGGTTAGGCATTAGACTTACCTTTCGCTGTTAGAATCTTCAATAACCGTGATGTCATAGGGGCCAAAAAACTGACAGCAGTTGGCCCTTCATTGCCGCAAAGTGATCTGTCGAAAGACAAATCCCTCAAACTGGCTGACCACACCCATTTTCTTGCAAGCAAAAATTTTAATCACTGATCAAAATGAGTCGAGTGCTGCAATAAATTACGCTTCACCTGCATTACCAGAGTTTTTTTATGAGAAATGTTGGGTCATTTTATACATTAGTAAAATGCAAACTGTTTTTCACTGAGTCTTGGGGTAAAACCGGCAAACGTGTATGAAACCTATAAATGTGAAACTAGCGGTCTCAGTCGGCACTTGGTCTTGTGATACTGTCACAGGTTCATATTTGTAGTAGGTATTTTGGGAGAGAATCTATAACTCTGTCTCTTACTCTCCCCTCTGTGAATTGCAGTCAATATTGAATTTTTTTCAGCAGGGAAATAAGGCACAGACATAGATGACAGGTTGTCATTACAAAAAAAAAAATCATTGGTTGTCAATCTCTCTCCCTGTAAATTTTCCTCATAATATCATTTAAATCTTGTTATGGTGACTTATTGTCTGTATGTAGTTGTTGACAATACCAGAGTATTACTTGTCTGTGTTTAAACTGCTCTCTTGCTCCCTCTGGAGAAATGTAACCTGGAAATTCTGCTGTACTGAGGCTGTATGATTTAGGTTATAGGCCCTATAAATGTACCTGGCAATATCTTACATCTAAACAACATATAGGGCTAAACCTTTGCTTTAAAAAAAAGTGAAATCATAAATATCCTGCATGTACATAACCTAAAACACAAAGTTATTAGTTTTTAAGATTTTTATAGATAGTATTCTGTTTCAAAGTTCCATTTACAGACCCATGTGCAATATTACATCAGTGTTCAGTATGTAAGTTCACAAATAGCTTATTACTAGGTCAAACAGAAACATTTGAAACCCTTTTGAGTAACAACCAATGTAAAAAACCTTGGAGCTATAGGGCAGATTCTACTGCCATGGCGGATATGCTATGAAACTAATGAAGCTTAAGCTTGAGGGCCCCTAATCTCTGAGGGCCCTGAACAACTTTTTATGTGATTTTTTTTCTTTAAAGAGTGCTTTTTTTCAACAAACTTTATAAGCTTGTTGGATTTTGTCCTATTGTTTCTGGTTCCAAATGGGCCTCCATAACTGTTCAAGCCCCAGGGCCCTAAAAATGTCTGCCACTGACTGACATGCTAATTCCTAACAACCGAAAATGGCACACAGATCTACATTCAGATAAATACTATGTATGTGTAGATGCTCCTTTATTCTACTTAAAGTGAACTATGTCACTTATGTATTGATTTGGGAGCCTCTTAAACTTTGCCGCCCTATACAATTGTCTTAGGGGGCAAGGTAGAAGCACTCCTCAGATTTGATTCTTGTTTGCAATTTTTAAGAATAAATCATGTATTACACACAAAGGGCCTGATCCAGACCTACACCCGCCGTACTAGCTTCGGCGGGCGTAAGCGTAAGATCGTCTGAAAAGCCGATCTGCGCATGCGCCGGGCAGATCAACGCTCGGGCGTCTGTAGGAGCAGCGTAGTGACGCTGGAGGGGGCGTACCCCAGCGTTACTACGCTGAGGCTAGAGCAGGGAGGCGGAGGGAGGGAGGGTAATGAGGCTGGGAGGGCGGCGTTATTGTACTAATGCCGCCGTCCCAGCGTATTTACAGTCCCTTACGCCGGCTGAAGTTAGGGTAGGCTTCAGCCGGCGTAAGGGAGTGTAAATACGATAGGGCAGGGGGAGTGTCAGGGGGAGGCCCACGATGTAACACTGAGCGTTAGTACGCTCAGCGCTACATCGTAGGTCTGGATCAGGCCCAAAATGGCAGATCCTAAGCTAAGTCCGGCAGGGGAATTACGCACGCCGCGTGCATAGTTCCCCTGTCAGCTATGATGTGCGCATGGGCACATCGTCAGTATGCGTGCATACAACTATGTTAAATACGGTGGACGGTAGGATAAAGGGGCCAGCTTACTATTTATTGCCATATAGGTGGAGATAGGCATGGTAGTTAGTAGTCGGAGCGGGGGAAGGCCCGTTACGAGCACGTCTATGGCCGTAAGGCCCGCAGACCTATTCGTAAAATTTAAGGTAGGAATCTGGACATGATCGTACCTCCGCAATCGTACGGAGAGACCCACGCACGTACTTAAGCCGTGGGTGGATCTGGATCTGGGCCAAAGGGATAACCTTTTGCATATCGGATATAAGAGTTTTAAAAGGCAAAAGAAAACCACATTGCCAAATTCACAATGGGAAAGAGAGCTGGTGTCCAGACCTAACCTAGAACACTGTGTGCTAGATGCCATAGCTCCAGAAGAACATAAGTATATTAGATTGCATATCTTTACTGCAAAAAAGAGCAACTAAAATGGTGCATGTCCTGTGTCCTCCAAAGAAAGGCTAGAGGAACTAAACATGTAAAGTTTTCTGCAGAGAAGGGACAGGGGGATATGATAGCAGCTCTCAAATATGTTAAAGGGTGTAACCAGGTAGAGAAGGGTTAAATTGTTCAAATCAAGAGGTGTAATGGAACATGCGGGCATGTGTATAAACTGGAGGGTGGGAGATTTAGAGGAAATGAGCAGAAAATGTACCTAACTGAAATTGCAGTTCATAAGTAGAAAAAGCCTTTCATCTGAAGGGTAGAGGCTAACACTATCAAACACTATCAAACAATTTAATCAAGCTTAGGATAAAAATGAGGATATCCTAAATCTTAAACTAAATTGACAGCCAAATAGGGTCTAGGGTCAGTATAATAAAAAAAAAGAAATTGGACAGACTGGATGGGCCAAGTGGCTCTTATCTGCTAACACATTCCATGTAACTCAACGTAAGATTCAAGTTTCAGTTTAGCTTGAAACTCAAAAACATTTGATGCCACTGTGGGCAATGAATCCATGACTAAGGTGAGAACACACCAGTATACTCGCTTTCAAATAAAGTATTAGGTATCACAAATCTGTGTCTAATCAAGCCGTTCCCATTTCACCACTTAAAAATTCTGCCAAAGTCATACACACTGCAAATGAAATACCAGTGGGAGCAACTTTTACAAGCCTCCCAAACAGGTGCGTCCCCTCCATTAACCTTTCTGACTCTCCACTGGCCTCGGTGCAGCACGCAGGAAGTCACCCTGACAGCCAAAAGCAGTTTGCAGAGCGTACATTGCAGTCAGCAGCTCAAAAGTTCTTTCATATCTTGGACGGTAAGGTTGCATCAGATGTCTCCATATCACAAGGTACTTAAATATTTTCAACTGCGTCAGATGCAAAAAAATCTCTCCCTGTTCCCTCTGTGCCAAGGGAATTGATAGCAAATGACAGTGCATTGGCTGGGTCACAAAAGGGCATCAGGGACATTAAGGGAGACGCTAATAGAAGAGTTTCATTACAAGCAAGGCCCACACACTGCTGCCTGTCTGCAACGAATACAAAAATCTAACACTGTGATCCTTTTCTGCATATAAATGAATCCATATATATTCCAGTATTGCATGATAGAGCCTGGGGCACTAAAGCCAGCACTAATTTAGATTTAATAAATGACAAATCATAATTTCATGAACTCTAAAAGTTAAAGGCCCGAATTCAGACTTTGATGCAGACAGTTCCTTGAGCCAAATATTCAGCTAGATCCGCAAGCACGGAGCCACACTATCCAGATCTAGAAATTCTTTTTAATGTAAATCACAGCCACAAGCCCCAAGCATTACTTAGGATGGACCGAAGACACTGTGCCGAAAGGTGAGTATAAATCTATTACCAACCCTTACCCTAATCCTTACCTTAACACTCCCCTTCCATTACCCTAACCCTTTCCTTCCCCACAGCCTAACCCTAAGACTCCCCACCCTGTAGCCTAACCCTAAGACTCCCCACCCTGTAGCCTAATCCTAAAACTCCCATCCCCGCAGCTTAAACTTAGACTTCCCTACCCGCAGGCTGACCCTAACCCTACCAGGACTCTAACCCTAACCCTATCTTCCCCACTGCCTACACTAAACTCCCTGGAGAGTGTTACTCACCTCTCCAGTTCCGGTTGGTGCGGCGGCAGTTGCGAAAAAGGAATGAGTAAGTATGCTGATACTTACCCATTAAAAAAAAATTCAAAAATAGCTGAGTTTCGAAATAGAGGCAGACAAAAATGAGCTTTCAGGTGTCTGTACTTCTAAAACAGCCATTTCTGACTGCAGACTCCATCCCGGGCAGGGCTCCTGATGGGATTTGTATAAATCATGCCCTCCAGCCCCTAACTGCCATCTTTTGTTGCTTCTGGAAGGCAACTATGGACTAAGGACCAGATAAAAACTCACGCTAAATGGCCATAATCCAATTGCTGTATGGATCCAGTAAGGGTCTGTGTCCTCTTTTCCACACAAGTGTTTCCGCTGGCTTTCTGATGGCGGGATGGGACACTAGTATGCGCAAGTGGGAGGTGGAAGTATCTACAGTGAGGGGATGCTAAATGCCCTCTGCTGTGTCCAGACTTCTTAGCTGTACCCATTTTAAGTAAGGACGGCGCATAAATCTTAAAGTAGTATCCTTGGATCACAAGTCCAGGCGTGCAAGAAGAGAGTCGCCTCCCCTCACCTGTACAGAAGACTGAATCCGATGGGGATCTGAGCTATATTTTAAGTCTGGATCTGCTCCTTAGAGAGAACATCCACGTGGGAACACAACTCAGCCCGTCTTAGGTTTGGATGAGTCACAATGTGGTCCAACTGGCATTTGCAGTGTGAAAAATTGGCCACAGTCCGACTGAAATGTAAGCTAAATTGTCTGGATCTGGCCTTAAATCATACCTCCCAACATTTAGAATCCAGAAAGTGGGACTAAATAAGCTCCATCCCAATGCTACCCAGTACCATCCACAAATGGCCATATATGGTCAAAACTCTACCAATTTTCTCATAAAATCCATCCTTTTTGCAGGTTACAAATAGGAATCAGATAGCAATCAGATTGTTGCACTGGCCTTTTTAAATATTGTGGGCAAATGCCCCTTCTGACCTACCCATGTAATGGGCCTGATCCAGAGCTACACTTTTACTACGCTGCGTACTTACACTAGTGTACCCTCTATGCACTCCCCTCGGCACACCCCTCTCATGTACGTACTTTGGCTGCCTTGCGCTTTACAAACCCTACCTTAGCTTTACACGGCGTAAACGCTCTTGTACGTCTATCCCTCACGTAGTTAAACTGCTAAGCACGCCCATACTGTACGATTTAAATGCCTCGCCCCACCTTTGAAGCCTAAATACAGGTGGCGTATGGCTGACAAGCCTCTTCGTAAGTTGATACGCAACTGAAAAGTGACTGCCCCTTACGCTATAACTATCGCGCTAGTATAAGCACTTATGAGCACTTTTACACTAGCGGCTAGCGTAAATTCACTTGTGTACATTGTTCTGGATCTACCCCAATGACACTGCTGCCACCAGGCCATGGAACGGATCCTGAATTAAGAATGACAGGACACTTACGCATGTCCGATGGATAAGTACTTTGCCCGTTCCTACTGCGAATGCTTACAGAAGCCTGTTGTGCATTGGAACTACTTTTTTTTCCATGCAGTAATGGCCTCTGGTGGCACGTACCTGGTGTATGCATGGTGGGCAGTGGAGAACAATGATAATTGTACTGTAAGGGCTTGGCTAAACCCTTACAAGAGATTCTGCATTACATGGGGGCAAGTTCATAACACAGAGTCGTAACTAGAAATTTTAGAGCTAGGGGCAAAAAGGAAAAATGGAGCCCCCTACCTTGAATTAATAACCAGTTTAACCTTTACAATGAACTTAATGGTGCTCTTATTTGGCTTGCTGCTCTGGGCGACCGCCCCTATCGCACACCCTTAGTTATGGTCCTGTCATAACATTGAAGGTATGGGTCATAAGCTCCGTACAAAGGAAATTACGTGCGTGCGATCGTACGGAAATCAGGATCCAATCCCATAAAAGTAAGGCTAATCATAAAACTATGCGGACCATGGTCTGGATTCACAGTTACGTAGAAGCTATATCCCTGCATGCAAAGAATACAATTAACTTGACTCCCCCTGAATTCAACATGGTTTAGCCCAGGTGTAACTAAGTTAATGCACTTAATAAGGTCTGGATCCAGCCCAATGTCTATAACCAGGGATAGATCCTGTTGGAGGGTAATTCACATAGATAATCCGGATGCCAGTGTTGATAATTACACTTAGTGCTATTCACATTTGGTGAAGGGCAATAACGGGGAGTCCACGTGACCTCCTCCAAACTGAAAAAACTGTAAAAAGTCAAGATGATAACAGGTGGTAAGCAGGCAAGTTCACAATTTGTCCACTGACAGGCTCCTGCTGCTGGGCGGTGGTATGCCAGTCAAGGTAGGGTTGACAAAGGTAGGAGGGAGAACCGCTGCTTGTGGTCTCCACATGAGGATAGATAAAATACTTAGTGTCTGTAATCTGGATAGTAGTAGATGGCGGCAAAGGAATACAATATATGGTGCAAGGTACCTTGTAAACTCCTCGCTCTTTGTTCCGGTGGTCTGATGCGTGCTTTTTGCCGACGGACCTTGGTGCGAGAGGCTCACAGGCGATGTAGCGCTGTAACGGCGTGCACACCGTTACAGCCGCTGATGCAGGCAATGCCGCTAATTTTGTTACTTCTCCCTTCCGTGTCTGTTCTCTTTCTGGGCTCAGTACAAAGGCATGGAGATCTCCTAGGGTGCAGGCGTCGGGACCTACGCATTTCACCCATAAAGGGCTTCGTCAGAATGCATGTACGCCTACATGGGGCAGGTTCATAACACAGAGTCGTAACTAGAAATTTTAGAGCCGGGGGGGAAATGGCACCCCCCCTACTTTGAATTAATAACCAGTTGAACCTTTAAAATTAACTTAATGGTGCTCTTATTTGGCTTGCTGCTCTGGGTGACCGTCCCTATCGCACACCCTTAGTTATGGTCTTGTCATAACTTTGAAGGTATGGGTCATAAGCTTCGTACAAAGGAAATTACGTGTGTGCGGTCGTACGTAAATCAGGATCCAATCCCATAAAAGTAAGGCTAATCATAAAACTATGCGGACCATCTTCTGGATTCACAGTTACGTAGTTTTCGTCTTAAGTACGTTGTTTTAAGAAATTACTTATTTACGTTATCTACGTACCATTTCTAAAGACCGCGCTTACGCAATATACGTACAGAAATGGTACTTAGATAGCGTAAATAAGGTACCACGCATGCGTAGTAGCTCAATTCTTAAAACAACGTACGTAAGACGAAAACTTCTTAACTGTGAATGACCCATAATCACATATAGGCAGGTCATTATTTGATCATGGCCGAGGAATAATGACAGTTCCTCTCAAATTCTTAAATTACCTTCCTAGAATATCCAAGGATTCCTGGACTTATTAGATTTCCCAAAAAAATTGTACGTGTTACTTCTCTGTCTTTTGTTTTGTGGCAACAGCTGGGTTTGGAACTAAATATGATGAATTAAAACAGTAAAAATCAAGGGTGCAATTAAGATTTATGTGCACAGGAGGGTGAGAGGGAAAAAAAAAGGGGCTGGATTAAGACTTAATGCTTCTTCGTGCTAAAAGGTATAAACAAGAAATCGCTGCCAACTGCGTCTGAGCTGGCGGAAGAGAATGCTTTGCAGTGCTCGAGATCATATGTTGAACACAGAAGCCATCTGAAAATTCATAGACGTGATTTACAACACCAACTTCCCTGCCAAGCTGCAGGCATACAAAAGCTGTCATTTATTTCAATAGTAGCCACAAACAGGATTGGGAGCATTAAGGAGAAGTACAGGGATGTTGATAGGTTTTATTTTATTGTTATTTTTTTTTTTATTTCTGTACAGGAAGTAATCAAAAGAGTAATCACCTGGTCTGCGATCACAAGTCCTGTGTGGTTTACCACTGTGTAAATGGTTCACCAAGATATGTTTTAAAATGGGAAGACACTATTAGTAAGATGGACTGGTATTTCTGCTGCAGTAGAGTGATGGCATGTTATAGCATCAGGCATTATTATGAAAGCACAGAGCTATTATTTTGTGTGACATCAGGAGCTTTCATTGAAAATGCATAAATATATATGTGGGGTGAATTAGTCATCATACAGCAGCAGTGAAGAGACCAAAGAATGTGATTACACCTATCGGGTCATCTGTTATTGTGATGTCCTGAACTTTTGACCTATTAGAAACTGACCTGTATAACCAGAACTGTACCTTAATGTGATGTCAGGGACAGACCTAAACACAACCAGGCCTTATTACAAGGACGATGGCAGATCCGGAAATTTAGAATTGGCAGTATCAACATTTAGAAGTGGTAGTTTGGAAACATAGAAATAATAGAAGTAAATGGAGATTTATAGTTTTTTTTTATCAAATCACTGCTCCCACTTATTTGATAAAAAAAAAAAACCTATAAATCTCCATTTACTTCTATTATTAGAAATGGCATATAGCCTTATACCACTGCTCTCCGAGCTTTGAGCTAAACAAAAATAGGGGTAAATTGGACCTCTGGTCCCGGCCATATGTAAGAAAGAAACAACATTATCTAATTTTTTTTATCCTTCGCATATAGAAGTGGTTCCTAATTTGTGTGCACTAAAAGATGTGCTGTGATTCCAGGGTCACAGAAAAGTTATGTCAGCATAATGCAGCTTCTCTCCCTGCAGCTTCTCTCTCTACAGTTTCTCTCCCTGCAGTATCTTTCTCTGAAGGGAAAAAGTGGGAAAGTGGAGATGTTGGTCATAGCAACCAGATACTACCTCTTACTTCCCTATTACATACCAGAAAATGTAAGCTAGAATCTGATTGGTTGCTATGGGCAACATCTCCACTTTTTCTTTCCCACAGCAT
>WWET01000082.1:297130-326576 GCA_011038615.1 Limnodynastes dumerilii | reverse complement strand
TCAGCTTCACTTTTAAACTGCTAATTAGACTTGAGCTGGGAAACATCACCTTTTAACTATATTACTGTTGCAACAAATGAAATTTGACTCCCCTGAAATCAACATGGTTTAGTCCAGGTGTAACGTTAAGTTCTTATTTTCAGCCTCTGAATCAGGCCCCATGTGCTGATATATAAGACACTGTATGTAAAATAGTAGAAATCTATTTGTAGCCCCACTTTGTAATATCAATTTCATTTTAACACAAAGACAAAAGATTCAAGTCTTTGTTGACTCTGTAGGTCAGTATTTTTCCTAATGTTTCTAAAGCATATCTAGACATAGTCCTTAGACGCTCCAGAAATGATTGATTCTGGCAACAATTTACTAAATATAACAAAGTCTGAGTTTTCCATTCAGATATTATATAATACACAGGACTGTGAATGTGCAAGGGCTTAATGGTTATTTATAATACCCTTAGTAGATTTTGAAGAGCACAATGTCACTGGTACTGTAATTTAGTGAAATCTAAATCTCTTATATTAAAAAGTATCACCCTACTTTTTCTTTTTAAATTCTGCATTTTATCTTATTGGGCTGGATCCAGACTTAAGTAAGTGCTTAAAATTAGTTACACCTGGGCTAAACCATGTTGATTTCAGGGGAGTCAAGTTAATTGTATGCTTTGCATGCAGGGATATATCTTTGAATTGCTTACTGGACACAGATACTGACCAGCTTTACTATCACACTGTTATTTAGACTTGGGATAGGAAACATCACATCTCAACTCTAATACTGTTTGCAACAGATGAAATATGACTCCCCGGCAATCAACATGGTTTAGCCCAGGAGTAACACATTTTGAGCATTTACTTAAGTCTGGATCCAGCCCATTATTATTATCGTTTATCTATAAGGCGCCACAAATGGTCCTTAGCGCCAAACAGGTATCAGACCTTGTAAAAATGAAAAACAAGTTGAGACAGGGTAATACTAAAATGAGAAGAAAGAAGATGAAGAACAAGGAAGACTACTTGACTGGCATTATATGATTACATCATTAACACAATAGACTCAGGATATTTGTGGCAGAGCAATTAAAAGCAATTAACAACAGCTTGATTCATCAAAGAGATCAGCAATGGCAAGGACACTGGGTTAATGACTTACAACTATATATGGTTACCGGTCATAATCTGACATAGGGGCTGATTCAGAAATTAAAAGCAATTAACAACAGCTTGATTCATCAAAGAGATCAGCAATGGCAAGGACACTGGGTTAATGACTTACAACTATATATGGTTACCGGTCATAATCTGACATAGTAAGAACTTTATACAACTATTATATTGTGAGCTTGAAGACTGTGATCATTTGTTGGAATAGTACATTGATTTTCAATATATTACATTGCGAGAAGGGTAATGCTGTAAATCAAATTTATGTGTTATGATATTGTGTCTTCACTGTACTGTAACACCTGATCTACACTTCCAGACTCAACGCCACATGGAGGGGTGGAAACTATACTTCCTCTTTGGATTACAGTTAAATTTAGGGTTAGGTTAAGGGCTGGGTTTAGTGTTAGGTTTACATAGAAACATAGAAAGTGACGGCAGATAAGAGCCACATGGCCCATCTAGTCTGCCCATTTGTTTATTGAAAACTATACTGACCCTAGACCCTATTTACCCTCAATTGGGATTACAATTTAGGATACCCTTATATTTATCCCAAGCATGTTTAAATTGTTCTACTGTATTGGCCTCAACCACCTCAGATGGGAGAATATTCCATTTATCTATCACCCTTTCAGTGAAGTAATTTTTCCGCACATTTCCTTTGAATCTACCACCCTCCAGTTTGTATCCATGCCCTCGTGTTCTATTACACCTTTTCTTTTGAAAAATGGTACCCTCCTCTAGCTGGTCACAACTCTTGATGTATTTGAAAGCTGCTATCATGTCCCCCCTCTCCCTTCTCTGCTCCAAGCTATACATGTTTAGTTCCTCTAGCCTTTCTTGGTATGATTTGTTACAAAGGCCATGGACCATTTTAGTTGCTCTTCTTTGCACAGTCTCTAATGTATTTATGTCTTTCTGGAGATATGGCCTCCAGAACTGAACGCAGTATTCTAGGTGAGGGCGTACCAATGATTTATAAAGGGGCATCACTACTTCTCTCTTTCTGCTACTAATTCCTCTGCCTATGCAACCAAGCATCTGACTTGCCTTTTTCATTGCTTTGTTACATTGCTTGGCTACCTTCAAATTACTGGAAATAATGACTCCTAGATCCCTTTCCTCCTCGGTAGATTCTAATGTAATGCCATTAAGGAAATATTGAGCTTTTGGGTTTTTATGTCCTAAGTGCATGATTTTGCATTTTTTGCCATTAAACTGCAAAGGTTTAGGGTTGGGTTTAGGGTTAGGTTAAGGGTTGGGCTTAGGGTTAGGTTAAGGGTTGGGTTTAGGGTCAGGGTTAGGCTGTGTGGAATTTTTGTGCAATGGACAAATTTGCAATGCCTGAAATAATCGCAATCCAATTGCAGATGCGGTCCAACCCATAAAAGATTTATTCACAGTGTGAAAGGGTTATTCCAAAGTACTAATCCTACCAACAGCAGCAGACACCAGTACTAGCACGACACTTCAATACAAAAGCCTCTGACCTTCAGAGCCTGGGCATTGTCCTTTTGACAATCAAGATGAAAGGAAGGACTTCTGTCCACTTGATAGGTGAATCCTAATGGTCATCTCAAATTTCTTGTGCTTCATTGGATCATAGTGGTTCTTTTGTCTCATGTCCAGGGGTCAATTAGCATAATGTACAGGTGGTCCCAGCCTAACTAGCAGGGTCAAATAAACTAACTCTGCACATTTAATATTATATATTATCTATGGACCTGATTGAGACTTAAGAAGGAGCTTGAAAATTAGAGAGGACAGTTACACCTGGGCAAAACCATGTATGTTGATTTCAGGGGGAATATTGAAAAATTAATTGTATACTTTGCATGCAGGAATTTATCTTTTTTTAATTGTTTATTGCACACAGATAGTGGCTAACTTTACTAATACACTGTTATTTAGACTTGGGATAGGAAACATCACCTCTTAACTCTAATACTGTTTGCAACAGATGAAATATGACTCCCCTGCAATCAACATGGTTTAGTCCTGGTGTAACTTTCCTATCTTATGACCGGATTCAGAGATCTGTTTTCACTTGGAGTTGTGTGCGTATTTTTAGGATTGGAGTAACTTTATTTATGCTATTTCCGTTGAATTTACGCACAGAAGTCCATTAGGCACGTACGTGTGAATCGCACTTGGCGACATACGTGCGGAGGGGTGTGGTTGAAATCCGTATGGACAAAGTTACGTGAAAGTGGGTGGGGGGGCATTTAAATGACCATTTGAGTCGTGGTTAGTTAGATACGCACGTATGTTAATATTATACGCATGTAAATGCACACATATAGATAAGGGTGCTCTATGGTGGTGTAAGTTACCGACAACACGGCTGTGTAAGAGGAGTGTCATGGGTCTTACCTTGCAGCATGCGTGTGCGTGTATAATTGCGTACCTTCAAAAACGGATCTCTGAATCCAGTCCTTAATTTCAAGCTGATTCTCAAGTCTGAATCAGGCCCTATGTCTATAACTTACATATACTATATGCAATCTTTTTAGAAAATACAAAATTGCTAATACAATTTTAAACACTACACTACAAGTCTAAATATGACAACATTATAATATTCCTGCAATGATCAGCGGAATTTAGCTGATTGAATTCTCCTGTGAATAAAACAAAGCTTTAATGATTTGAACGCATTTTATTTACTTAAAAGTAAAGTTTTAAGTATACATAACTCCTAAATGAAAATATATTTGGTAACCGGTTTATTAATTTGCAGAATCATAAGAGAGACAAAAGCCCGTAAAAATAAGCACATGCACACAAATGCGTGCATACGAGTGTGTGCGAGTGCGTTCCTATTTTCCCGCGTTCTTTGATCTTTGCACCCACATTGATTAATATTGTTTTGAGATAATATTTCAATATTATTCGATGTGTTGATTTGGTTTCAACAGCTGCGATTAGGGCTACATTTAGGGTGCAGTTAGGTTTAGACTACGGTTAGGGTTAAGTATGATTTGTGTTAGTGCAGGACATTTCAGCATTGGCAACACTAATGTTGATCTAATAATAATGTTGACCTTAGTGTTTTCAGGAAAACAACCCTGTCGAGTTTATTTTTTATCGACATTCACGCAATGTCGGACTAATGTCGTTGAGAGTATGAAATTTGATCAAATGACATCCTAAGGGCCCGATTCAATTGTTAAAAAATCGTTCGCCGGCGTATTTTTAACGCTTTTTAAAAAAAATTTACCGGCGTTATTTTTTTTTCTAATTCAATTCTTTTTAGACCATGGACAGAGCAGAAGAGAGACCATGGACAGAGCAGAAGATAGACCATGGACAGAGCAGAAGAGAGACCATGGACAGAGCAGAAGATAGACCATGGACAGAGCAGAAGAGAGACCATGGACAGAGCAGAAGATAGACCATGGACAGAGCAGAAGAGAGACCATGGACAGAGCAGAAGATAGACCATGGACAGAGCAGAAGAGAGACCATGGACAGAGCAGAAGATAGACCATGGACAGAGCAGAAGAGAGACCATGGACAGAGCAGAAGATAGACCATGGACAGAGCAGAAGAGAGACCATGGACAGAGCAGAAGATAGACCATGGACAGAGCAGAAGAGAGACCATGGACAGAGCAGAAGATAGACCATGGACAGAGCAGAAGAGAGACCATGGACAGAGCAGAAGATAGACCATGGACAGAGCAGAAGAGAGACCATGGACAGAGCAGAAGATAGACCATGGACAGAGCAGAAGAGAGACCATGGACAGAGCAGAAGATAGACCATGGACAGAGCAGAAGAGAGACCATGGACAGAGCAGAAGATAGACCATGGACAGAGCAGAAGAGAGACCATGGACAGAGCAGAAGATAGACCATGGACAGAGCAGAAGAGAGACCATGGACAGAGCAGAAGATAGACCATGGACAGAGCAGAAGAGAGACCATGGACAGAGCAGAAGATAGACCATGGACAGAGCAGAAGAGAGACCATGGACAGAGCAGAAGATAGACCATGGACAGAGCAGAAGAGAGACCATGGACAGAGCAGAAGATAGACCATGGACAGAGCAGAAGAGAGACCATGGACAGAGCAGAAGATAGACCATGGACAGAGCAGAAGAGAGACCATGGACAGAGCAGAAGATAGACCATGGACAGAGCAGAAGAGAGACCATGGACAGAGCAGAAGATAGACCATGGACAGAGCAGAAGAGAGACCATGGACAGAGCAGAAGATAGACCATGGACAGAGCAGAAGAGAGACCATGGACAGAGCAGAAGATAGACCATGGACAGAGCAGAAGAGAGACCATGGACAGAGCAGAAGATAGACCATGGACAGAGCAGAAGAGAGACCATGGACAGAGCAGAAGATAGACCATGGACAGAGCAGAAGAGAGACCATGGACAGAGCAGAAGATAGACCATGGACAGAGCAGAAGAGAGACCATGGACAGAGCAGAAGATAGACCATGGACAGAGCAGAAGAGAGACCATGGACAGAGCAGAAGATAGACCATGGACAGAGCAGAAGAGAGACCATGGACAGAGCAGAAGATAGACCATGGACAGAGCAGAAGAGAGACCATGGACAGAGCAGAAGATAGACCATGGACAGAGCAGAAGAGAGACCATGGACAGAGCAGAAGATAGACCATGGACAGAGCAGAAGAGAGACCATGGACAGAGCAGAAGATAGACCATGGACAGAGCAGAAGAGAGACCATGGACAGAGCAGAAGATAGACCATGGACAGAGCAGAAGAGAGACCATGGACAGAGCAGAAGATAGACCATGGACAGAGCAGAAGAGAGACCATGGACAGAGCAGAAGATAGACCATGGACAGAGCAGAAGAGAGACCATGGACAGAGCAGAAGATAGACCATGGACAGAGCAGAAGAGAGACCATGGACAGAGCAGAAGATAGACCATGGACAGAGCAGAAGAGAGACCATGGACAGAGCAGAAGATAGACCATGGACAGAGCAGAAGAGAGACCATGGACAGAGCAGAAGATAGACCATGGACAGAGCAGAAGAGAGACCATGGACAGAGCAGAAGATAGACCATGGACAGAGCAGAAGAGAGACCATGGACAGAGCAGAAGATAGACCATGGACAGAGCAGAAGAGAGACCATGGACAGAGCAGAAGATAGACCATGGACAGAGCAGAAGAGAGACCATGGACAGAGCAGAAGATAGACCATGGACAGAGCAGAAGAGAGACCATGGACAGAGCAGAAGATAGACCATGGACAGAGCAGAAGAGAGACCATGGACAGAGCAGAAGATAGACCATGGACAGAGCAGAAGAGAGACCATGGACAGAGCAGAAGATAGACCATGGACAGAGCAGAAGAGAGACCATGGACAGAGCAGAAGAGAGACCATGGGCAGAGCAGAAGAGAGACCATGGACAGAGCAGAAGATAGACCATGGACAGAGCAGAAGAGAGACCATGGACAGAGCAGAAGAGAGACCATGGACAGAGCAGAAGAGAGACCATGGACAGAGCAGAAGAGAGACCATGGACAGAGCAGAAGAGAGACCATGGACAGAGCAGAAGAGAGACCATGGACAGAGCAGAAGAGAGACCATGGACAGAGCAGAAGAGAGACCATGGACAGAGCAGAAGAGAGACCATGGACAGAGCAGAAGAGAGACCATGGACAGAGCAGAAGAGAGACCATGGACAGAGCAGAAGAGAGACCATGGACAGAGCAGAAGAGAGACCATGGACAGAGCAGAAGAGAGACCATGGACAGAGCAGAAGAGAGACCATGGACAGAGCAGAAGAGAGACCATGGACAGAGCAGAAGAGAGACCATGGACAGAGCAGAAGAGAGACCATGGACAGAGCAGAAGAGAGACCATGGACAGAGCAGAAGAGAGACCATGGACAGAGCAGAAGAGAGACCATGGACAGAGCAGAAGAGAGACCATGGACAGAGCAGAAGAGAGACCATGGACAGAGCAGAAGAGAGACCATGGACAGAGCAGAAGAGAGACGATGGGCAGAGCAGAGGAGAAACCATAAGAAGAGCAGAAGAATGACGATGGACAGAGCAGAGGAGAGACCATTGGCAGAGCAGAAGAGAGAACATGGACAGAGGAGAGGAGAGACCATAAGAAGAGCAGAAGAGAGACCATGGGCAGAGCAGAGGACTAAGTAAGGAAATATTTTTTAAATACTATAGTTGTTTTAATGATTGCAGCACTGATCAGCTGACATTCTGGTGTTGGTTTAGACACTGGTCCTGAGAGGCCTCCTGGAGGTGCTCAGGGACTCGAGTCGAGGCTCAGCTGATCCCCTGCAGCAGCGCTTGAATTGCTCACTGGCCGAATGGCTGAACCATGCTTCCTACATGTTACTTTACTATACAGGAGCTGTGACAATGCTAAGGGTGACCGGGGGATGGGAGCAAAGGGCTGAAACTTTGCCTATGGTGTTCAGAGACCTAACACCAATAAGGGGAGGAGTCTGGAAATATTCATTAGACATGTGACAATTGCCGCATTCACGTCATGATGTTATAACAAAGGGAATGAATGTATGAAAAATGTTTTGTTTTCTGAATTCAATTTTTCACTGGATAATATTTTTAAATATTCATGTGGATACTCAATGTGGGGTAGATCCAGAACTAAGCATAGATAATTAGCATTATCTAGCATTAGATAATCATCACTATTGGTGGGTCTCTTTATTATTATATTATTATATAATAAAGGGACCCACATTAATTAATGGGAGTCCCATCATGGTAATCCTGGGGGATATTGGCCTATATATGATATAGTGTCCTCTGTGACAGCAACGACATGAATGTCATGGACGTTATCTTGTTTGAAGATGTTGGAAAATCCTGTAGCAACAATTTTTTAGCTGTGATTATACAGAGTGCAGACATAGCTGGAAGAAGAGGAGAGAGAGAGATAAAGAGAGAGAAGTGTCTGTACATCAGTAGTACACCCGAGGGAGCCCTGCTCCAGCTGCACTTGCTGCTCGTCAGCCATAAGGAGACTACTAAGCAGAGATCCTCCGCTCAACTTCTGCCTGTTTAATCACACATCTGTGGGTTAAAACAGATTTAGTGAACAAGACTAAAAGCAGGTAGCAGCAGGTGACAAAAGCTGCTGATTCTGGTTAAACCATGGAAAAGTGACTCCAGAGAGACTCGACGTTCTGCTTATGCCAAACTGAACGCTTGTGCGAAAGGTAAACAATTAAGAGTCCTAGATTAGAAGTTTATGACATGGCAAATAAGTTTTATCTCCTACTGAAGCCATGTTGTAAATCTTTGTTACACACATTACTTCTTGTGCTGCAATGTCCAATGAGCCTTGCTAGCAAAATCTTCGGATGGTTTTAGGGCTTTCGATGGTTCGTAGTGGTAGAATTTCCATAGTATTATGGCTTGATGCTAAATTAAGAGGAAATAAAGGAGTACATTTGCACCTGGACCACTCATGTTGCAATGCTACGGCGCAAGTTCTTTTTATTTTGTATTTTTTTACATGCAGATAAATGCTATTTGCTTTTGAGTTATCTCTCTGTGTGGTTTTAGAGGTAATCTATATTATGGTCCAACTATAAATATACCCATACATTTCAAAATGTTTTCCTCCCACAGTTCAACATTGTTATACTGGGTGTAGTATGCGCAGGGCCGTCATCAGGTAAGGACATCCGGTGTCCCAGGCCCGGAGCTGATGGGGCCTGCCATTATTACTAGGTCTATGCGCAAGGAAGAACTTCCTTAAGCACAGGCCAGCTGTTAACAAAGGTCTGCAGGGCCCTGCCCCTGTGATATCACTGATGGTGTCACATATGGGCGGGGTCTTGCGGATGTATCCCAGGCCCCACAAATTCTAATGGCGAGAGTAACTTTTAAAGTGACAACTGTTAACCTTCTGGCAATAAAATGCCATTAGAGTTACCGGTCAGCATTCTTCCAGAGCAGAGAGTGGGGATATAGCACATGGCAGAGGAGAGAGCATGGACACAGTGGAGGAAAGACCATCCATAGAGCAAAGGAAAGAGCATGGATAGAGCAGAGGAGAGAGCATGGACAGGGCAAAGAAAAGAGTATGGACAGGGCAGAGGAGAGAGCATGGACAGGGCAGAGGAGAGAGCATGCATGGTTAATGCAGAGGAGAGAGCATGGACAGATCAGAGGAAGGAGCATCTATAGAGCAGAGGAGAGCGCATGGACAGAGTGGAGGGAAGAGCATCTATAGAGCAGAGGAGAGCACATGGACAGAGCAGAGGAAGGAGCATCTATAGAGCAGAGGAGAGAGCATGGACAGAGTGGAGGGAAGAGCATCTATAGAGCAGAGGAGAGCTCATGGACAGAGTGGAGGGAAGAGCATCTATAGAGCAGAGGAGAGCGCGTGTACAGGAGCAGGAACTAGATAAGGAAAACATTTTTTTTTGTTATAATTTTTTAAGTATTTTGGCATTTGTACCGGTGACATTGTGGTGTCAGCTGTGCTATTACTGAATTAGTTTTGGGTGAAGTTTTACCATGTAGTTTGCTCATATTTTTGTTTGCTCGCTTACTCAGCATCAGGTCCTCTGTGTTTAGATAAAAAGCAACCAAGGCAGTTGGATATTGTAGCAATAGGATCAGGTCACTGGCAGAAGAGTTGGCCAGTAGTTGAATTTCCAATTTTACTAAAATTGGTAAGATTATATTTGTAATGGGCAGTCTGAGAACAGAGCATCAGAGGCAAGATCTGGGGGCTTTCAGTTGTAACCAGTCAGTATGCTTGAAGGAGAGAACCAGGTGAACCAGATACATGGTTATAGCCATCTTGGTGAAGAGTCCTGTTGTGTGTCTGTCGCAATCTGTCAGCACTTTGTACCTATTTCGGGGGCAGAATGCCTGGCTTCATACGGCCCTGGTAGAAGTTCCTTACATTTAACAGTACCGCAACAACATTATCTATGTATTTGAAAGGGGCAGGAAGGGGCTGGAGAGTGACCAATCACTATCTTAGAAGATAGCACAATCTGGTGGGACAGCATGAATACAAATCCATATAGGAATACAGGGTCACTGGACTGGGAGCAAGAATTGTCCATGAATATGAAGACATCTTTGGACTGGTAATTAGTGGTATCTGACACACGTTGTTTATACAAAAAGCCAGAAAAGTGGACATTTGCCATGTGGTCAGATCATAAAAATTCAGCATATATGGTATGCGCAAACATCCATGTGACCCCATTCAACTTCAATACCCTCAAACCAGACTTCTGACTGCTTCCAAGGGGAGCCAGAATGCGCTAACATTGTAGGAGAAGCTTTGTATTACAATATACAATAGAGGCATGGAATCACACTGCATATCAATCCAGACTTCCAATATATATATATTATTTACATATTCCCCTTGTGTTGGTAGGAAACATATTTCCTGTTCCGGCAATCGCTATTTTAAAAGTAAAAACTGCCAACAGCCTAATGTCAGCTGTATGAGTTTAGACAGGGTTTGAGTTTAGAAATACTTTGTTTCAGCAAAGGTACACTGGTGAAACCCAACATTTACTCTCCCTTGGGCCGCTGCTGGGATAGTCACTGCTGCCAATGCTCATACCAGTTCCCGGTACCCATGCACTGTGCTCTGCTGTGCTTCCCCGGTTACTGATTAGGGTTAAGGGTTATAATTAGGATTAGGGTTTGATTTGTGTCACCATTAAATTATTTGTTTAGACAGCCGTTGCGATAGAAACTCTGTCTAACTAAAAAATGTTGACTGCCATTCAGAAGCCTGCATGTGAATAGTTAGAAATCAGGGTCTGGATTCACAGTTACGTAGTTTTTTACGTTGAAACTCCATGCTAGATCCACTACTAGATTACTGCTCAAAGACAGAATTAACCCGCCATCAGGCTTATAGGGAAGCAAAGCACAGATCATTGATCATAGCCCATATATACCAAACATATGAAAATGTATAGTACAGCTGAGTGTAAGTGTACATGATCCGGACCAAGAATGCAGGAACAATGTTTCTAGGAAAGGATACTAGTAAGTTTAGAGTAACACGTGAAAGGGTGAACTTCTAATAGAGGTCTGTGACCGGTCAGCTTGAGAAATGTAAATCTTTTATTCCCCATGAAAATTGTAGAAACCTAAACACACCCATATAAAATCTGCATATGAGAAGAGGACATCTCTATTTATCAACATTATTCTAACCAGAACAGATTAATAACAATAGATTCCTTTCACTGAGGAAGAAGCAAGGAGATGAATGAGCATTGAATGCGTGGAACAGAGTAATTATTTGCTGCAAATGTTTCCAGACAAAATCATCAATTGTCAATTAACGTAAATTCCTCTGTCCAAACATTAATAAATATAAACTTACCGCAAGGCACTTTAAACATGTAGACTTAACTATCTATCAAGTGGAATTAACTTCAGGGTATCCAGAGGAAAAAAAATCTCCATATAATCCCCAACAATGAATGGAAATTTCACAGCTCATAACTGTGAGGGGAATGAATATAAAAGACACAGGTAATCCCTGCAAAGGATGCAAAAAAACATAAACCATACACAAGGTTACACAAGCTAGTGATAAATGGGGGGTAAAGAAGGACAGTATGGTGCATGGCATGCATCACCATACACATGAAGGAAGACTAGAGGAACTAAACATGTATAGCTTGGAACATAGAAGGGTCTGGGAGATATGATGGCTGCTTTTAAATTATCAAGGGGTTTAACCAGGCCCAGGAGGGTGGAATTTTTCAAAGATAGAGGTGTATTAGAACACAACTGGAAGGTGGAAGGCTTAGAGAAAATGTACAGAAAAATGACTTTGCTGAAAGGGTAATTCATAAGTGCCACAGGACTTGATTCATACTTAAGAGTAAAATTGCGAACTTAACTAATATACGCACGTGAAAAATCTGCAATACTAATTTGGAGAAAATAAAGACACCAATTAACCATTCCCCCTGGGTCGGGGGTGCAATGTGCGGACTCAAGTCTTTCCTGCTTATAATTAGGTATGTGCAGACTTTGGCCCGTAAATGTTATATGTCCAGTACTCTGAATACGGGCCTTTATTAGCTGGAAATCGGTCATGCGTAATGATGCTTAAAATTGCATATGATTCAAAGATACGTAACTAAACACACGAATTGGGCTTTGGAAAAAGTAAATATTTTTTTTTTTTATAAAAACAGTTCGTACTGTAATTAACATATCTAAACAAAAGTAACCATTAAAAATACAACTTGAAATAAGAATAATCATTACATAATATACAATACACATAAACGCATACTGCATGAAGTTACAAATACAATGATCCACTACTTATAGAGACTTTCAAAAAAAATATAAATAATCATTTAAAAAATAAAAACAACACAAACAACCAATACAAATAAATATAAGTAAATGGAATGGTTTGTTCACAAAATTATAAGTAAATTAAAAAAATTTAAAAAAATCTTCACAAACTATACCCAAATAATGGCACCTTTACAATGTTAAAGTTACATAAAATGTAAAATCAGTATTGGATTAAATAAAAATGCCTTCATTTGTTTCATTTACAAACACACATTAATTGCTTATAAATACGCAGCAGGTGTGGTCTGAAGTAAGTCAGAGCAGACGCATGGCCTCGCAGCAAACAACACGGCACTTCAACTTATGAGTGGTCGAGGGCTACCTTAATTTTTCCCATGCCAATGTTAGTTTATGCAAGATACTCCTACCTGTGAATCAGTCGTAACTGTTGGCATGACCATACTGTACATTAGTAGCCCGTGTGCAGCTCATTTGCATTAAGAGTCTTGTCCCTCTTGCCACACATGTGGAACTTGTTACATGCCGATGCGTGCATCAGTCCTAAGTCTGAAATCCGTGTATGTGAATCAGTCGACCATGGTTTCCATGCGTATATTTGGGATCTCGGCATGCACAGTTTATCTGCTCGTAAAAATACGAACGTAGATTCTACACTTACTTAAGTGTGAATACAATGCATAGTCTCCCATCTGAGGTGGTAAAAGGCTAACAAAGTAGAATTTAAACATGCTTGGAATAAATAGAAGGATATTCTAAATCTTGCACTATATTGAGGGTATCATAAGGTTTAGGGTCAGCATACTTTACAAAACAAAATGAGTAGACTATATGGACTGTGTGGCTCTTGTCTGCTGTCAATTTTAATTATGTTTTTGCTATGTAAGTATCCTTTAATCTCTCACAGAACTACCCAGGATGCTATTTTTTTACCTTTCTGTTTTTGTTATAAAAATAGTACAATTCTGTTATTTTCCTTAGTAGAAAAAGCCCAGCTCACCATGGCATTTCACAATCTACAGCCTAGAGCAAGACTTCTGACTTCAATCCGTTCCCATCCCGAGCAAAATATTCAGAAGATCTGCAAATTCTGGACAGCAGTAAACAGACATCAGTGCGTTCACACTTTACCCACTCCAACGCGCATGAAGACCCAACAGTGTGTGTTCGGTGCTCCCTAGATCGATTGCTATGCCTCATCGATATGCAATCGAAATCCCAGCCAGTTCCAAACTGGCTGGGAGAAAACGGCCCTATCAAATTAGGGCCGTTCTTACCGGGGACCCACACCCCTTAGAGAGGATTGTCTCGTTATGAAGAGGCTGAGTTTAAAAGTGGGTATTTAAAAGTGGAGTTTGGGTTGATCAGGGATGTGACTTATCTTGAGGGATTATGAGTTACACCAACTGATTGACATATCATGCAAATAAGTATCACATAATAGCTGCTTTCACTTAATTCACTTGTATACAGCATTGGTAATTGCCTCTAATGAGCTTTTTTCCAAGCAAAACAAACTGCTTCCATTAGGTTATTTGACATTCACAGAGATCACATGACCAGCATATGCTATAGTAACATTTCCTTTTAAACATGGGCTATTTTACTATGCACGACTTACAGATCCTTTAAACATCTTGCTGGAGAATGTCCACAATTAGTGTAACTGCATTGGAGCCATTAACATTTTATATATATATATCTATCTATCTATCTATCTTTTTTTACAGTTCCAAAATGGTGGCAAAATGAATTTGTTTTAAGCTGTATGTAGCAATAGATGTACATCTGTTAACACTGATACTTTATATGCTAACGGCTTATGACTGCAAAGCTAATACGATTCAATGTGCAGGAGCAAATGTTTCATTTGTGAGCTATTTTTTTTAATTAGTTGATTATCTGAATATCCCTTTTCACTTTATAGTTGCAACCATTAAATCTGAACAACCTTACATGAAATGTTTTTTTTACTTTTCTGAATCCACTTAAATATTGAATCATTATTAAACAGGTCATCAACTCATATTAAAATACAGAAAGTAACTCCTCAAAAGTAAAACCGGGTATACAAACTACCTGTAATAAACTATTTATTTCACTTCTGTGATTACTTCTACCCCCATGGAACATGTTTTTCTCTTTTAACGAAAGCCAAACAATCTTCATTTGTTTCCTTTGTCGACTTTTTAGAACCCTGGATATTTCTATTTACTTCCTGGTGCTTAATGAGTTGATTGTTGCCTATTTGTTTCATATTGTATGACTTTTGCACAGAAAAGAGGCTCACACAAATGAGCACATTTTAAAGGTGTCTGACATCTTGTGACCAAAAGTACAAAAGGGCATATTTACATTAGGCTACACACAGAGGTCCGTGTTCACACGAGTGAGTTAGGTGCAGACAGAACCATACCTAACTCACTTGTCCTGCCCTAACCTGCCCCCTGTTTTACTTAAGAGTGCCATAAGGCTACCTTATCGTACCGCAAGTAGTTTCTACACATGGAAAATGGCTCTCCCCACACTCAAATTTCATTTGTTGCAACAGTATTATAGTTAAAAGGTGATGTTTCCCAGCTCAAGTCTAATTAGCAGTTTAAAAGTGAAGCTGATCAGGTATCTGTGTGCAATAAGTAAAAGCAAAGCATTCTCCCTGCATGCATAGAATAAAATTAACTTGACTCCCCCTGAAATCAACATGGTTTTGCCCAGGTGTATTATTTTCAGCCTCTGAATCAGGCCCTCCCTGGCTAAATAACTTCCCCCTCCCGCTTCTAACTAAACACTCCCCGCGGTGACATTAGCACGCCTTCTTCTCCCTAAACTACTCCGTGCGGTCTTTAGAGCCTGCACGGAGTCAATCTACGTATCTAACTGGTATGTTGATTGCGTAAAAGGACTACTACCTGTGCGTTGTAGGTCATTTTGAAAAACACTTTACTTAAGAAGCAGCTGATGAATGTATGAATACGGCAGAATGGCCAAGATGTGTACAAAACTTACACAACGCTAAATTCACAAATCAAAAATTCACTGCAGCTTTATGGTATTGAATTGCCCATGCCAACCATTGGTGTAACTACTAAGAATGATGATAAAAATAATGCCAATCAGTGCTGAGCTACTAAATAGGCAGAGTAGGCACCGGCCTATGGGGCTCTAGAAAACATACACTTGACAGAGGCTCCATAGACTTGATTACATAAAATACGTAATAAAGTTCTGTCTCCTATGCATCATAAAGCCCCATATGCAATGCTGTAAATTACATAAGGTGGAGGAGACATAATTAGCATTAACATGTGTCTTTAATCCCCTCCCCCACTTTTTTCCTATTTTGTGAAGAACTGTTTTGAACAGGGAGTTGTGTGGCAAAGGGTTCTGGGAAAACAGGCGGTGAGCTGCCCAAATGCCATTGGTTAATAATATATTTAAACAAAGCGTTAAAGACTTTAGATGGGATCCAGACTTATGATGGGGCTGGGTTCAGAGCAGGGATCTGAGAAGGGAGACCACTCCCCTCACTTGTTCAGTTTCATGGATCCTACCTTAAACTTTGGAAGTCTGGATAGCGTGGTTGACGTAAGACACCCTCTTACTGTAAATTTACCAAATAAACCCCTCCCACTTGCGTCTGCAACCTGTCCTGCCAACATTTTCAATGCAAATTCTCAGATCACTGGATTGCACTGACAGCATTGCAATAGTCGTGCTCTTAGTGTGCTATAGAAGGGATCCAGTCCTTAGAATTAGAATACATACAATACCAGATTCTTCAGTGGCAGATTTCCCATTTGGCACATGAGACCATCCAGTGGGCACCAACACTTTTCAGTAGGTTCTCTGGCACAGTCCAGTGTCCGTCCCTGGCTCTGAAGTATGCCATAAAGCTTAGCCAACCTCTGTAAGTAGGGTGTTATATCAAGGGCGAAGGGTTTTTTTTTTTTAGCTATGAGCAGCCCTGCCCTGAGTCTCTCCAAATTGGAACTTTAATAACAATTATTATAACAGTTTTTTCTTGTGTTTTCACCATTTTTGGCCAAGTATTGGGCTATGTGGCAACAGGAGGGTTAAGGCCTAGCCTTGCCAGTGCAGCGACAATGAATCCTCCCCCAGCTGATGTCTGTAGTTAGATAAATGTGTGACTATAGTGTAATGTGTATTTGTATAGTTGTTCTGCAAGGCTCAGGCAGCTTAAAGCAATCTAGTTAATTTAGCCTTTGTAGGAGGTAGCCTTAATTTGTTATATCTTTTGCAGATAAATGCCGGTTGGCGCCCCCTGAATGAGAGGCATGAAGAACTTGTCAGTTTGCCAATTTAAACTTAAGCAATCTCCCTTTTGGTCGATCTCTAGGCTCCTTGTTTTTCCTTTTTGAAGAATTATGTAGCATGATGCAGCTTGAGTCAGCCACCATCTTGAACTAGCAATGAACTTTGCTTTCTACATATAAATACAGATAGCAATCACACCCCAATCAGCGTGCAGGCTTCAGGGCATCATCTCTGCAACTCTAACGTTCCCATTACGATAATGTGATTTTCACTCAGTCTATAATATCGTCTGCCATGAATAAAACAACTGCCTTCCCTTTTCTGCTCCATCGCTAGCTTTTGCTGGCTGTTTGTATTTTCATTTCCTTTTAGCTTACTTTATTTTTTATTTTTGCACTCTTTATCAATACGGCACCATGCGCGTACGCCTGAGTGAAGACGCTTCATCGCTTGACTATTTTTTACAAAGCACCTTCACATGTTACAAACTAGTGGATCTTTAGATGACTGCCTGGAGGTAAAGGATGCTGTGGCTTTGTAATTTCTGCATACTGTCGAGTGTTGAAGTCCCATTACACAGCTCTCTGTAATTGCTATTTGACGTAGAGCCACTGTAGGGTAATGGCTTCAAAATCTGCCTCTTTGAAAATGTCTAACACCTCCTAAAACCCAATGACTGATTTCACATTGAGTAGTTATAATGGCATTCAATAATATTTCACACTAATCAATCACAGTGACATCTGCAGAAGAATTTCACACATTTAACCAATTAAGTGGCCAAACGAAATCTTTTGTTATGTGTTTAAGCAACTTAAGCATAAGTACCTGTAAGGCTACAGCGTATCCAATGTCCATTCTGAAGACAATATACTGCAGTTTATCTTGTTTTCTCATTTTGAAATATACAGCAATGGCACCTCCACGACTGAATAATGGTGGTCAGCCCTCCCTGATTCTTCATGGACCTGATCCAGAGTTGCGTTTCCACCTAATTTTTAGGTGTAAGCGCAGCGGGATTTCGCACTGATCATGTGCAAAACAGGAGCAAGCACAGAACGATGGACGCAAAGCTACCCATCTGCCTGTGTTCTCTTCGGTGTTCTCTGCGCTAGGGGAAATTGAAAGGAGAAAGTGGTTGGTTTAGTGTTGCTGTGAGTGCAGTAGAAGGCCGGATATCCTGAGCTACCCCCAACTGAAGGATATATGTGTAAAACAAAGGTCCTTTTTATGCATTAAATGGCCCTATTTTCAGTGTAAATACACCCTTACACATGTTAAAATATTAGTAAATATTATTAATAATAATAATTATTAATAATTAATAATTATTAATAATTAATATATATTATTAATATTATTAAATTTAAGCATCAATTAATTTTTAAAACACTTGTTTGATCATACAATACACAATAGTGATTTTGCTTTTTTAATTATAAATCAATGGTTGAAGTGGAAATTTAGTTGTGGAGGTGTGAAAATTAAAAAAATAATAGAAGAGAATGAAAATGTACAGCTTTTCAATTAAATCAGTGGGAGATGTGATGGTATGGCATACCCTTTATACCCCCTCGCGTCGAGCCCTGATCTGCATAGTAGTTTATTGCCACACATTCTAATCAAGCATTATTTAAAAGACTCGGGCTTTAATTTCATTATAAATAAAACAAAATCCATTAGAAACATGTAAACTTGTAAGAACTGCAGCAATAACACCTTGCAGCCTCTTCCTATACACATCTGCTTGCATGCTTCAAACGGATGCACTTTTTCAGTATATCCTACTCAGAGTTGCAATTGTCGGACCTCTGGAAAGGTCGTATGCAGCTTGGGAAGTGGATTTGTACATTTGCTGTCACTCACTACGTAAAATGACAACTCCTATCCAAACATACTGTCATAATTAGAAGGATAGTCTTTCATTAATGCGATGTTAACATAATTCTCCTAATGCGTCAGGTCACCTTGTAGGTGGATCTATACGTTAATGCTACTTTCTCTCACTGATATTTCTTCACCTCAATGTTTATTGGCAAATAAATGCACTACCAGACATGTAAACATTCTCAGTCCCTGTATAACTTTATATTATGTGCATGTTTTCCATCTCCAATCCATAATAAAAGTAAATGTGTAAGCAATGCCACTATTATGATCTCCTGCAATTATCCTTTATATATTCAAAGAACCAGATCTAAAGGTTTAACATAAAAAGAAAATTTACACTTGAGTAAAACCATGTTGACAGGGGCCAAAGGTGCCAGACCTGGGCCCCGTAGCAAGGAGATGGGGCCTGAGTCTGAATGGGCAGGACCAGGTGGAACCAGGTGGAGCTGATCGGGGCCACCGACCGATAGAACTACTTGCAATGTATCTGTAAACAGCGCTCAGCACTCATACATGGAGAGCCAAGTGCTGTTTTATGCTGTCAGCCTCTGGCAGCTTGCTGAGATTGCAATGGGGGGGGGGCATCTACCACGGACCCACCTTTCATTCGGGACCCATAGCAGCGGCACCCCTTGCACCCCCTGTAATTATGAGGCGCGCATTCCACCCCCACCTGCAGGGCCACCATCAGAAATTTTGGAGCCTGAGACGCGCATTCCACCCATCACACATAGGTGGAGCATCATTGACCTGCAGTTATGATTCACAGCGGGCGATGTGCAGGGCATTGGCCCTCTAATGTGCAGTCTGGTACAACTCTCCAGCAGTATATATCAGCAGTAGGATAGCGCCAATACTTGCAGCTGAAGAGGTAAGGTCAGTATCGGCAGGCCTCCTCTTTCTGGGCAAAAATTCGGCCAGTTTCCCCCCTGATGGTGGCCCTGGTTGTAAATGGTATTAAGCTGGGTACACAGGAAAGAAATGTCCCACAATACGTTTTTATTTAAAGATTTTCTACATGACTAAAAGTTCTAATGAGGGTGCTGATTCATTCATACACACTACATACAATACATAGCTGTGTGTAGTCATTTATTCATTTTCCCCATCTATTTTGTACACATTGTAATATTGTTTGATGCAGTTAAACAACGTCTTGTACTTTGCAACAATCACGCAAAGGCACCAAGCTGCTGCTGGAGAGATAAGGACCCAGATCCTGAACAACGCTTGTGAGCGAATTTACGCGTGGTGGAGACGTAAAATCGCCTTTTGGTAAGTACTGCGCATGCGCACCATAGAAAATACGCTCAGTAACGTAGCGTAATTGTGAAAGTATGGGCCATTCACGTATGTGTCACGTAAATACTTACGTGTGGGCGTGCCAATTTTACGTGAGTCCAAAATACGTCTGAAATACGTTAAGTAGGCGGGGGTTTGTATTAAGTGTACAGTACGGGCGTGCTTAGCTGCTTAAATACATGTTGCCCATACGTACGCGTGCGGATCACTGCGGTTACATTGCCAAAAGATAAGGTAGGGTTTGAAAAGCGTATCTTGACAAAATACGTACGTTCAAGGGGTGTGCCTAGGAGAGTGTATAGAAGGTACGCACACGAAAATACGCTACGCAAATAAACGTACGGCAAACGTAGTTCTGGATCTACCCCAATGTGATTATATGTGGGTCCCCTCTCTCACTGGGACAAAAGTCCTGGTTGTCCCCCCTAAAAGGATGTGGGTTGCTGCTGAGAAAGAACCTTGCAGAGGAGAAGCAATCAATCCACTGAAGAAAGTGGCGACTCCCTTCTCCGCAGTCTGACCCTAAGACTCCGTTCCCCATAACTTAACCCTAAGACTCCCTTCCCCAGGGCCTGACCCTAAGACTTCCTTCCCCAAAGCCTGAGCCTAACACTCCTCTCCCCGCAGCCTGACACTAAGACTCTCCATAGTCCTCCTAACCCTAAAACTTCCCATAGACTCCTCTGTTATACTCATCTGGCCGGGGGGGGCATCTACCACGGCCCCCCCCTTTCATTCGGGCCCCATGGCAGCCGTACCCCTTGCCCCCCCTGTAATTGTGAGACGCGCATTCCACCCCCACCTGCAGGGCCGCCATAACAAATTTTGGAGCCTGAGACGAGCATTCCACCCCCACCTTTGACATCACACATAGGTGGAGCATCATTGACCTGCAGTTATGATTCACACTCCCTTCTCCGCAGTCTGACCCTAAGACTCCCTTCCCCATAACTTAACCCTAAGACTCCCTTCCCCAGGGCCTGACCCTAAGACTTCCTTCCCCAAAGCCTAATGGGAGTGTCATGGGCGTGAAAGTTTATACGCCCGGGCGAACATACGCTACGCTCGCGGGTGTAGGTCTGGATCAGGCCCTAAGACTCTCCATAGTCCTCCTAACCCTAAAACTTCCCATAGACTCCAGCGGATCTGCGGTGGTACCATGTGTGTGTGCCGGCGGTTTTAGAATGAATGAAAGGGTAAGTATGCCGATCGACATACTTTCCATACTTTCTACTCCATTCATTATTAAAATTTTCCCTTTAGCACTATTTTCGAAAGAGAGACAGCTGAAAATTAGCTTTCAGAAACAGAGATTTGAGGCTGCGACTTCATCCCCCCTGATGGAGGCCCTGCTGCAGAGTACAAACTTATGCAATATTGTTAAAAACACTTGTTTATCTTGTACCCAGCTTTACAGTTCAGAGGTGATGATTTCTAGCCCAAGTCTATATAAGTTTTAGAGTAAAGCTGGTCAGTGTCTGTGTGCAATGAGTAAAAGCAAATTATTATCCCTGCATGCAAAGAATGACATTAATTTGTCTCCCCCTGAAATTCAGCATGGTTTTCTTTAGGTGTAACTTTCCACCCGTTTTTCTCTTATTTTCAAACTCTGGATTTGGTCCAAAGTCATTATTCTAATGAGGTCTTTTCTTATGGTATTAAAACAACTAATTGCCATGCCATGGTCATTGTCTCATATATCTGAGATATTTAAAGTTCTGTTTCTTAATTTACTTTTACTAAACGTAAACTATGTGAATTAAATTATTGAAATTATAATATCAATATTTCTGTTTGGTTCAAGGATGCTGGTAGAACTCTGGATAGTGGGGACAACTCGCACCCCCCTTCATCCGGAACATATGCAGCCAGGACGACCGGCACCAGAACAGTGAATCTTCTGGGCATTCACAAATTAGTCGCCTGAGTGGTTCCAGCATCAGAACAGACCTGGAGGCTGTGGAGTGTCTGTTCTGCAGCTGCCTGGTGTGCTCTAATTCTTCAGAAGAAGCACCGCCCCTTTTTCATACTTACCAATCAAAGCACATTCTGACCTGTTAAGACTTAAAAGAAGCAATGCTTCTGGCAGATGAGCCGGGCTGAGTGTGCATTCCCTTTTAGTAAATGTACAGTATAGGCATTTCCTCTCTTTGGGCTGGATCCTGAAATAATAACATAAGCTGACTTATGCATCCCCAATACCAGCAGGGCGGCAGAAGACAGTCCGGGGTGGTCAAAGACAACTGTTGACAATGTATTTATACAGATGAAGTGCTGGATAACTACCAGCTAACACCCTACCCCCTTGTTATGGAATTTGTGTTGGGTTCCTCATGATCTAGGTTTCCGAGGCGAAAGCCTTACCGCAACGCCATGCGGGCAGTGTGTATGTCTGGTGGGAGGTATGCTAATCGTGCATTAAGGGTGTGGCTAAGAATTCTCAGTTACGTGCTGGCCCTAATTTCCGTGGGGGCCGGTGCATAGCATTTAAGGTATGGTTCTGTGTTCAGATGTCTGTACATGTGAAGGAGCGGTCTCCCTTCATACGTATGAATTTACGACGATCCGCTAAGTTTCCCAAAAACCCGTACCTAACTTTGTCCTGCCACGTCCCGTCCACGTTTTTAGGTGCCTAAAAGGCACATAAGATTGCCATAGGCAACCTTAAGTTCCCATGCGTATTTTCCCTCTCAAGTAGGAAAAATACGCACAGAGGTTCCACACCGCACACTGGCAGCCTCATTAAATGAATCTCCCCACCACTCTTCTTAAAAAAACTTACGGAGGCTTCACTGCCACGCCTCCTCTTTAAAGACCGCTCATAGCCAATCTACGTACCTATATGCTATGTAGTTTGCGTAGTCACCATAACTACACATGCGCAGTACGCAATTTCTTAAAAATAAGCACCTAAGAAGCCGCAGCTTCTTAGGTGTGAACCAGGGTCATCTATCTCAACTGCAGAAAAATATATAAGCCCTTTAAATGCTTACATTAATCTATAATGCAGGAGACATCTGTTTGTGCAGCTCACAAGATAAACTTTCCTTGCGCAGCCCAGCCTGGATGTTGCAATGCCCTTAAAATGCACTTGCCCTGTGTATGACATGTAGCTCTTTATATGGCTAGCTGGGTAGACCAGCAAGTGTTGCACACCAGTGTCTCTCTGCAAATTTGGTTTACCCAGCATGCAACCATTTTATGAGACTTCTGTTATAGTGGCTGCACATAATAATTGTGGCAAGGAAATAGAATTCCCACATAAAAGGAAACTTATTTTTTTTCTATTCTACGAAACAAAAAGGACAGCTTCATTCAAAATATAATCAAATCCACTTTATAATTTCCTTTTATCCATTACAGCTTTGAATACAATTGTGAGCTAGGATTACCTGTTTTTTTTTTTAGATTTCTTTTTATTTTCCATGTTTTGAAAATGATTGCTAAACTGCAGCATCACTTTTGGTGGGGTGTCAGTGTATTGGAAACATCGTATATAACGTTCACTGTTTGCAGTTTAATCTCCCCTGTGTCCCTGCAGGCAGTGTTTTGACATTTTAAACCCCATAAATGACAGCAAGGCTTTCAGCCATTGTGCAAAGGAGAAAAAAAAAGTCTGAAAACAAAAAAAGCGGAGCATATGTGAACACGTTTGAAGGATTCTTGTCTCTTTCCACGACCATAAGGAGAACTAGCAATATCAGATGGAACTGACATCATTTAAATGGTGTGCAATAATGGCTATTATAAATAGTCACTAAAATCAGACAAATAATGCAAAGTGTTGTCATTGGCTTTTGTCTTCAAAACGACAATGGTGCAACGTTGTGTCTACAGGAGAAGCCGCCTGCAGGCATAGACAAACAATAGACTAGTCACAATATGTTATCCTTTCCTTAAATATTTGATATTGTATCTTCTGAGCACTTTGTAATATATTTCTAATCAGTGCCGATACTTGTCTGGCGCCGCCCTGCAAAAAATACATTTGCGCCCTCTTCTTTTATAAATATTATAATCACACTGCCGTGCCCCCTTCATAATAACACTGCTGGGCCTGGAACAGGAAAACGGAGGAAACTGACTCCTCCCTCTGATCAGGTGACTGGTCACATGGGCTAGACATCAGCAGAGGTCCTTTAGCCGCTTGGATCTAGTATCTATCTACAGAACAGGATGGCGTCACTGTATTGAGGGCCGGCGCTGGCTCTCACAGTTGTCACAGATCGGGCTAAATGTCAGCTCTGAAAAGCCGCGCCTATCCAGCATGGCGCCTGGATGCTTATAGAATCAATTTCTATAAGCTGATAAACAGGTTACTTCTTAAAGTGTAAGAATAATGAAGTCTGTAGACTTTTTACGACTTTTTACGACGTCTGTGCAGTGGCTGGATTGTTGTCACCTCTATTATCAGTATCATTAAACATTACACTAGACTGTTGTGCGTCAGATATAATTGTGATCTTTCAGCTCTGGTTTGTAAACATGGAATGGATCCTGGGAGCATATTGTGGATGTACAGAGGGCTTCTGTACCTAAGCCTGCTCCTAAGTTCTGTACATGAGTGGAAAGGGCACATCCCACTCACATACGAAATTCTGGACACTTACGTGTCTTGAACCCTACCTTACCTTGTCCACACATAAGTGTAAATGTGTGGACAAGAAATTTGTATGTGGGATAAATCCAGCCCCTACTGTAGAATTTAAATAGGAAGTCCAGCCAGCATAGCACGTATAAAAGTTCTGGACATGCGGAAACCAGTTCCATACGTCCAGGACTTCCTTGCGAAACCATGGTATTGTGCTTGTGCAGTCTGAATGGAACAGGTGACTTACATGTCCAGTAGCAGAGTATACATTGGGCTTTTTCTGCCGATAATTGTGCAGATAACAGGATCACACAACAGTTTCAGCATATATCTTACCAGTGAGCACTGTCTAACAATGCTGCAAAATCGCCTGAACGAGCATCTGACTGTTTTGACTTTTGAGAGCTTCTAATTTTTCTTTTTTCACTGATTACTGTGTCCTGGGGCCAGATTTACTAAAGTGTGGGAATGGAAAAGTGCAGATGTTGCCCACAGCAACCAATCAGATTCTAGCTGACATTTTCTTGTATGTAATAGGAAAGTGAGAACTAGAATCTGATTGGTGCTATGGGCAACATCTCCATTTTTCCCCACAATGTAGAAAATCTAGCCACTGAGCAAGCCCAACGATTTCTGTACTTTTCCTTCTAACTGAACAATTTTTAAAGAACTGCTTTATGAGAGCAAAGTACAGTCCAGCAGGGATATTTCAGTGCGTACTCTTCAACACTGGGCACATAAATGCTAAAACAGTAACAAGATTTAAACTGAAACTTTTCAGTGTGTACTCAGCCTTACATTCTCTATATCCTCTGCATAATATCTATAAGCCTCTGGTATGTACACAAAAAGTATTTTGTATTCCTTAATTACAACACAAATATTGAAAAAATGATATGTTTATCAAATAATTGGTTCAGTGAGTCAGGATTAAATAATTGTATAAGCACAAATTTAATTGATTTTATTAAAATTCATGGAACAAAACAAATATTAAGATATTATCAAAATGATTACAATTTTGATGGAAAAAAATAAATAAAAAATGTTTTGATGCAATTAGTTATTACATCATTGGGGAATCCTTAGCACATTGATCTGCTTCAGTATCAGATTTAGCCGAGTTTGGGTTAGATGACTGTACCTTTGACAAAACATTAAGGTTCATAAGGTCAAAGGGTAAAGGTAATAGGAAGTTGGCTGATTTTTCTGAAGTCATATATTGCAATGTGTGAAGGTAACGGAGTTGAAGTGCGGTGGGCGACCCAGACAATGATTCAGCCGCCAGTTTCAGTGATTCAGACACAGTTTTCTCACATTCAGCTGCAAGTATCTGTCACAAAATTAATGAGAGGTAATAGATTCTAGAATAACATTCAGAAATTGTCTTTTTTCACATGGTCCCCAACCTCACCTTAGCTTTAGAAAGTCTTTGTGCTTCTGCTTCTATAGCCATTGATTGCTTAACTTCTTCTGGAAGTTTCACATCTTTACTGCAATGGTCAGAACATATACTTATTATATATATTACAGCGTGAATGAAAAAGTTACTATGAAGGGGAGCATTGTTTTTTACTTTAGAGAGGTATTTCAATTGTATTTATCTGAAGATATCTTACATTAGAGCTATACAGATAATAAAAACTAAATAGAGAGGTCAACTATTCTTAAAGTCCACACTGAAGCCAATACGTCGGCTTCAACATGGTCAATATCTGGTTCTAGAAGCTCTTCTCGCATTCTTAAAGAGCGCATATACAAGATTAGATTACGTACAATAGCTACTACGCATGCACAGTAGCTATTGTTCAGTGAATTATGTCCGTTTATGGAAGACGGACGTAGTTCAGGATCCGGCCCAATATATGTAGATATACCACCATTAATACTTCACACGCACTTGTTTCTGTGAAGAAAAATCCTACAGCAAGTGCCCCCCACTCCCCTCACTAGCACTATTTATATGATCCCACCCACCAAAACTAACTTACTTAACCCTTTTGTCCCCTGTCTGCCTGCCTAGGACACTTGCCTGCTATTTAATTCCCTGCGGCCCTATGGGGCCCTCTCATATCATAACATCTAACCTTCCCCCTATCTTAACTAACAGAATTATAGCGCTAGGAACTTTTATACAAAGTGGGTATGTTACCAAAAACCATTCCTGCCTAGGACACTTGCCTGCTATTTAATTCCCTGCGGCCCTATGGGGCCCTTGGTTCTCATAACATCTAACCTTCCCCCTATCTTAACTAACAGAATTATAGCGCTAGGAACTTTTATACAAAGTGGGTATGTTACCTCATCAAAAACCATTTATGTTGTAGATTTTCCCTTTGGGCTTTAAGAAAATTAGCCTAGTTGATGGGAGAGATGGACAGGGGTTGGCAAAAAATGTATTAGCTAATGTGATTGGCAGTTACCAGTATATTTACTTATGACTTATTCTCAGTCTCTATTACACAAATATACCAGAGCTATTATCTTTTTATTAATGGAAATAGTCAGAATCTTAGATGCTGCTTCACTACAAGTTAGCAATCACAGTTGAAGTAAATCAATGATTTCTATGACAAAGCAAAAAAAAAGATAAACAGACAATGATATATTTGGAAGGACCACAGCTGTTTCTAATTCTTCTCTAGGACCAATTTATTGCTTAACAAATTATTTCACTAACGCTAAAGCATTTTTACAGAAATATATCTGATATTTTCCAGGGTCTGTTGGTATGCCTGGTGTAGAAAAGGAGTAATAATGTAAAAAAGCTAAAAGGCGAGAAAATGTCTCTTTTACAGGGGACAAAAAGAAGCTACAATGACATTTTTGATTATTATTGCTTCACATTCATCTGAAGTTATTTTGAAATAAAATCTAATGAATTTAGTGAAATAAGTATATTGTTATATACTGTAACATATTGAACACATTGTATATTATAAGTATATAAGTATAAGTATATCGTTTTGATACGTAGATTGTGTATATGCGGTCTAAAAGACCGCATATACTCAATCTACGTATCAAAGCGATACGCAGATTACGTACAATAGCTACTACGCATGCGCAGTAGCTACTGTTTGTTGAACTACGTCCGTCTATGGAAGACGGACGTAGTTCTGGATCCGGCCCATTGTCTCAAATTCTCTAGAAAAGTCATGCGTGTTTCAATAAAGAGAGGGAGACCAGAGACTTAAGTTAGTTTCAAAAACAGTTCCTTTAATGAACGGTGCTGTATTACATAGATACTAACTGAAGAGCATTTTTGTCCAACATTTCAATCTCCAAAAATGTGATTTTCATCAAGGCACAAGAAGCAAGAAGAAGTAGAGATAGAAACCTTTTCCTTCTACTTGCTTTTTGAAACTAACTAATGTCTCTGGTGTGCATCCATCCCTCCTTACCTATTCTACCTACCTGACATAGCGCTTTACAGAGAATATTTCACATCCACATCAGTCCCTGTCCCATTGGAGCTATATACTAAGGCCCCTAACACACACACACACACACACACACAGTAGAGTTATTTATTCAGCAGCCAATTAACCTACCAGCATAGTTTTGGAATATGGGAGGAAACTGGAGCACCAAGAGCAAACCCACACAGACATGGGGAGAACATACAAACTCCACACAGATAGATAGAGAGATAGATAAATAGACAGACAGATAGATAGATAGATAGATAGATAGATAGATAGATAGATAGATAGATAGATAGATAGATAGATAGAGATAGATAGATAGATAGATAGATAGATAGATAGATAGATAGATAGATAGATAGATAGATAGATAGATAGTGCTTGAAGTGGGGCAGTATATGGTGGTATCCAATACCACTATTTCTACTGATTTTATTAAAAACTATAAATCTCCATTCATTAATATTATTAATATTATTCTCTCACTTCTCATGTCCATACCACCAATGGAGGATAGACCTTTTATAGCGCCATGACAATTTAGCAATTCCTTAGTAGTATTTAAAAGTTTAGCAGGGTTGGCAGGTATTGTTTTTGTATTGTATTATTCTGTCTAGGAGCTCATCTAAATGCATCATTAGGTTTTTACAACCCCTCTCATTAATAACTACCTCAGACAAGATTTCAATTACGTTTAATGCAATCAATGGGCCATTCATGATTTTAACATTTGTTTACTGTACACAGCAAGGTGAGCCTCCTTTACTGACCTAAAGGTTGATATTTCATATGACTTGCTATCTTAATGCTGAATCATTTTAGCATCATGACATGTGATTAATAAAAATGGAAGATAGCTAATAGAAATTACCAAGCATATTTAACCATGCAATTAGCTTGTTTTCAAATAACACTTTCCCAATTATAATCCGCAGTGATTAATTTGTCTCTACTGACAGATTTAAACAAGAAGGTTATTTCAAACATAGAAGTAATTAGGGTTTTAAATTGTTGTTTTTTTTATCCAAACAATCTATGACAAAATGATATAGCAAATGAAAATCAATCAGTGCACTAATATGTAAAAGGGACAGGCACTTTTCCAAGAGGCTCATTGAGTCAACAACAAATCCTTAACCAATAAGCTGTTAAGTCAATAGCCCAACCTTAACCAAGTCAACTGTTCCAACCTCAACCAAACACAAGCTTTGATATACAAAAAGTGCATTTAATGCATTATGATATTGAGGTGTTTGTTATGTGTGCTTTTCTTACAGGACAAAATTGAAGTAATGATTATTAACAACATAATAGGAATGCATGTAAGGGAAGGCTGCATGAGTTAAGCAGCAGCCAGCCATTTCTAAATGCTGCTCTCTCTGACAGATGCCTTAGAGCCTGGGGCCGCAGTTAAGGTGACAAGATGCAGCAATTCTTTATGAACATTTAATTCCCACTCACTACACGAC
>WWET01000082.1:282235-297116 GCA_011038615.1 Limnodynastes dumerilii | reverse complement strand
ACACGACGTAAATTAGATGGTGTGTTACATTCGGGCGATAAGAGATATGTCACCGCAGTGCTGCCCCATTGGATAGAAAGGGTTATCCTGCCGTGAATTTCATTACCGCCTTGATATAGTCAGAATTAGTTAGTTGACAGTGATCATGATTGTCTTTCACTAGGGGTTTTGACTGGAAGCTGGAATAATCTCATCCTCAAGCAATCCTTGCAAGTCACTGACCTCCCCTCATTGGTCGCATTGCTGTGCTTGTAATGTACCTTTTGAACTCTGAACAAATACTTAGAAAATGACTGAAACTGTTTTTCCCTCAGGTCAACAGTCCAATAAAAACATGTCCAACAAGTTCAATTCCGCAGACCACAATGGAGAAAGGAAATTCAGTTGGCGTCTAAAAAAATGAATTTTAACCATTTTGTTGCTAGAAAAATGCTTTTAAGTGGAAAACAACAAATATTAACGAAGAAGGCGAGTAGATTCAGAAAACAAGGAAAATAAAGCCAAAGTATTTGATGCAACAAATCTGGCAAATAATACCCATAATTCCTTATTATCATAGAGAGAACCAGATAGCATGGCAAAATTATAAACAGCAGCCTTGCCAGGCTTGTCACATAGAGCTCTGTGCCAAGCAAAGAATACTTACCTCAGAGCAGCCCAGACATATGCATTACTCAGCCTCCACCCCTGTTTTCAATGGGGGATGGTGGGATCTCCCAATTACTGATGTCCTGCTAGTGACTAAAGTCTACTGAGCAGAAGACTCTGTGTATTTATCAAATTAAATCACTTGGCTTCCATCCAATAGAAGCAAAGATAATTTCAACAAAGAATTCACAGGAGTTTTATATTGAAACTTCTTATCTTCCCCAACCACCAAGTTACAATATTTCTCTTACATATGAATATACAGTATATATAATTTTATTTCTAAAAGTTTGTGGATTCTAGATTTCTGGTTAACTATATATCAGTTTGCAGACCCTCCAACATGACCCATTCCATGAGGCACAATTGAATCCATTCCTGAGCTTCCAACTGTCACCTGGTTTAAATGAACGAACTGTTATTTAAAAAATTATTTGTATCTGCAACAATGGTGGTTACCATAGTAGCTGACAGTTGGAAAGCAGAGTATTTTGTACCTAATGGAATGGGTCATGTTGGAGGGTTTTGTAGTTCTTTGTTCCAGAAAAATACATTTATAAAATAAAGTATACAGAACCTAAATCACATAGACAATGCTTTCAGAAAATGCTGAAACAGAAATCATTTTTTCATCTAGCCAGCAGGCAAAGTTACCATTTGCCTGAATAGGAACAACTGCACTAATAGTAAATGAGCATTAACTTACATCACTAGCAGCAATTCAATAGCTCTACTACATCAAAATGGCCACCACTCACATAACTGAAATAAATGTATTTATCAGTGCTTTTTTGTAAGAAAAAAGGTGCCGGAACTCACATCAACCACATGACCAATCACAAGCCGAGCAGCGCCACAAGGCGAGCAGTGCCGTCACTAACAGCGCAGACGAAGTACGTATGCATCGGACTCAACAAACAAGCAGCCCGCATGCACCGTTTTAATGATTTTGCTGACGGAACTTTTAAAACTTGGAAAATCCGTTGAAAAAAGGTGCCGGAACTCCGTTCCTGTGCGTTCTATGACAAAAAAGAAGTCAAAATGAAGTCAAAAATATTTTTGTCTAATGTTTCTTCCAAATAGCTGACCTTTAAAATCATGTTTTATTGCATTAAATCTTTAGAAAAATTTCGCCTGTATTAATGATTTTAAGGATCCTTGATTTTGCTGATCTATGTAAAATGAAAGAAAGGTTTCCAAACAGCTTGACCACCAAAAGTGAACCTAAACAGGGAGCCCCATTGGCTCCTGTTTGCAACCGGCCAAAGCTGGCTATTTCTCATTCGCTAGAAATGAATTCAGAGTCTAGGGAAGTCTCTGCCTCAACCGTTTAGATCTGGCAAGCATCGGTGAGCAGGTGTGCAGGATTTTTACAATTGAACTATAACAGCACAAGATGGAAGAGAGAGGAAAACAACATTTTATTAACCTCTGTACTACTACTACTGGATAAGGAGGAAAGAAAAAGAAGAAAAATGTTTTTCCCAATTGGCATATTTTCTTATTGGTAAATGAATATTTAGGCAGTATTTTATTGTTATAATGTTTTTTTGTAGTAGACATTGGGAACGTTTCCAGTATAATGGGACATGTAGCAAAGTTGTCTTCCTAAAGGTCAGTCGTAACATTCTTTTCTTTACAGAGACAACACCTTAGGATGGTATTTTGTATGTCAGAATGACCCTCCGTTTGGTTGCCCCAGACTGTTGGTCTTCAACTAAAGTTTTAGTTGGCTGAGGAATATGAGAAATTGTTTAATAGTAAAGTCAAATCTTTAACGAGAAAACACCTTGAATGTTGAAGGTTTATGGCTTAGTGTCCCCATCAGTACATTCACAGAAGTACACTCTGCAGTATTCTATTGACTTGCAGTATTATTATTGTGATCTAATGATCAGAAGTTCTGTAACAGCCACTGTCATGATGATGGTAACCCAATATGCATTCCCTGTGACATTGCACTGCTGTACTTTAGAGCACGGAGCAGAGGCGGAACTTGATAGACTTGGACCCCATAGCAAGTGGGATCCGTAATACTCCACCCCCTATGTGATGTCATGATGTGTGGCGTCACACAGAGGGCGAAGCGCCCGGGCCTGTATCCCAGACCCCAAACTTTTTGGTGGTGGCCCTGTCTTTACAATACCTAACATGCTTGCACAGGCCTCCAGAGTTGCAGTTGCATGTGCCTTAGGATCGCATGCAGTTCACCCATGTTTTGCTGTTTTTGCTGGATCAGTAGAAAAGTTTTATTCTACAAACAATAAAAAAAAGTTTTGTTTGGTGATATCCCAAACTATAAATGATGTGAATGTCCCTTATACAACTTAAGGATCAGTTACAAGAACAATTACATCTTGCATTGCTTTATGTTCTAATTCCCACACATAGGGCCAGATTTACTGAGCTGCGGATTTGGAAAAGAGGAAATGTTGCCCATAGCAACCAATCAGATTCAAGCTGACATTCTATGATATGTAATAGGAAAGTAAGAGTTAGAATCTGATTGGTTGCTATGGGCAACATCTCCACTTTTCCAAACCCGCAGCTTAGTAAATATGGCCCTTAGTGTTTGATCTACAGTGGTTTTATGGAACATTCTTTACTTCTGGTTGTATTCAAGTTTTCCATGTCCATTTCCTGAATTCTATCTCTGATGCTCTCAACCAGAGAATACTCTCCATCTCACTCATGCTGCCTAAAACAGAGTTAGTTTGATATATGATACTTCTGGAAAAACATGTTGTTGTCCATGATAACTGGTACAAGTTGGATTTGTCATAAATTTGACAGACAAAGGCACTGATTTATGAACAGGAAAAGTGCGATATTGGGTCAGATCCAGAGGTGTGTGTGCACCATCTGATGTGTTGCTTCTCTGTGTGATGTTCTACATGCTTAGAACTGAAGAGCATAAAGTCTCGGACGATTTAGATCTGAGCGCAACTCGAGCTGCATTCCACTTGCATTCTGAAGGGCAAGTTAAGAGAGGGAGGGGGTGTAGTGACGTGGTCAATGTACATTAAGGGCATGCAAGTGCACCCGATCTAGAGCCGAAAACAGAAAGAATTGTTCACGTCATAACATTCGCACTAGCTACAGGTCATGTCTATGTCCGGGGGCTCTCCTATGGCGACCAATTTCCTAACCTTGCGTTAGAATGTGACATTTCAAACACATAAACGTCCCATGCATGATGTGTGTGACTTCCCCGTGACACTCACCCCACCTAACACTAACTAACTTGCGAGCTAAAAAATTAATTTATTAAACTTACTAAATAAGTTGATTGATTGTGATTACAGTTAAGATAATCGAGGGATAAGTTTTTCCAATTAAATTTGATGGGGGCGAAGAAAGCAGGTATCATAGAACATAATCAAAATTATAACAAATCACATTTGACAGCATAAACATAACAGTGAATTGGTATATAAAAACTATGAATAAGATACTTAAACCAAATGTCAACCTCAACATAACTACAAACAACAGCCCTCGGCATAGCTCTTCACTTAACCACCTCAGGCAACAACAACACCACCATTGACCAAACTCCATAGTAAAAGTGGTTACCTCTTGTAACCACTGAACTATGCCAACGGGCGTACACTAACAACATAATAACAAGCGATAAAATACAATCTGTATATAATCGACCTGCTTTCCACCAACAGCAGGGGAGCCCCTACCAACAAACCAACAATCGAGAATGAAGTCTAAACCAAAGAAGAAAGGGAGGGAGGGAGGGTGGGTGAATCCAGAGAAAAAAAGAGGAAGTCTAAAGGTCCTGTCTGGTTTTGTAACACACAGGCCTCAGCTCCTCCAAACTCCTACTAGAACCAATAGGTGAGTGACAACATTTGGCCAAACTACACGCAGGGAGTTTACTTTTGCTTGGGCTAAATATTAACCCTCCGCTTGTCTTACAACGGGTCAGAAATCACTGCATAAGTATTGTGCATGTGTAAAATCATTAATGTCAAATCATACAGTAAAACAAAAAAATATTTTTTCATGTTTTTATTAAAAAAAAATTAATATTGTTTGCTATTATTTTCTGACAATTATACAAATAAGAAGAACCTCTATTTACACAACATTAAAGCATTACACTGTACAAACAGAACCAAAAGTGGCCCTGAAAAAACCCAAAACCCTTAAAGCGACCCCATGTGGGTTGACCAATTCATCAGTGGGTGTGACCAACACAAAAGTGGGAGGAGTCATCCTGTCAACAGCTACAGCAGATGTGGCTGAAACAAATAAACTGATATGAAGATCTATAACAGGAGGAGCTAATAGCCTTCATTAATACATAGAATTAATTAACAGAAGGAACTGTAAATTGTATTTGTGAGCTATCCCATTTGTACTCTGCATTCACTGAATACATTATGAAAGAAATTTGGGTTTTACAGGGAATGTTAGATTCATATATTGCCATACATTTTAAGCCCACTAGCTAGTGCCAGAGTCTTCCCTTTCTGGTTAGTCCTAAACTAACTATACAAATGGATAGAATATGAATTTTAAGATGATTTGTAACAGAACTGAGCTTTAATCAAGGCAAGTGCTTTTCCAATTAATAGTTACTGTATTAGACAACTAATCACCTAAGAATTTTCACATTTGCATCCTGCTGCCATCACATATTACAGACCACGTCCTAATGCAAGGCTCGATTATTCCAGGGTCTGGCACTTGTGCATGGCCATTTGACTGAAGGCAGAGTGCAACGCTGTGATAATTATTGTTTATCACTCTATACAAATCATTACACCTTCTTTGGTGGAGGATGTAATTGTGGTGAGGATGTACATATTTTGTAACAGACGTACTGAACCAGGAATTATTTTCAGGAATTTGGAGGCTGTACAGAGAGGCCAGGAAAGCTTGTGGCTTGTGGGTTCTATAGATTCAATATCAATAAGCCACAGTGATAATTAATTGTAAATGAGAAGGAAAGTCATGTGACCATCTAGTGATCCCAAGCAGATAGGTCATGGGACCCTTTAGATTATGGTGAGCAGGTAGGTCATGTGATGTTTAGTGATGTGGCCAGTTCCATGCAGTGATTTCCTAAAGTCACCTGGCAACTAGAAAGGATGACTGGACAATGAGAGTCTCTATTGGTTACTGGCTGACCTATAATTAGAGAGAAACTTTCCATAGTACACTACTAGTGTACTAGTTTAAAGACTTTGATGAAAATGAATATTAAGTTAATAAAGTATTTATTGCACCAAGTAACCTAGGGCCTGATCCAGAACTACGCTGGCTGGCGTTAAGACGCCAGCTAGCAGCGTAAGATCGGCTTAAATGCCAATCTGCGCATGCACCGGGCAGATGTTGCTCAGCGTAGCTACGGCAACGCCCAATCGTTGATCGGGTGTCCGTAGCAGCGCCGTAGTAACGCTGGAGGGGGCGTCCCCCAACGTTACTACGTTCAGGTTAGTGTAGGTGGGCGGGGGGGAGTTAGTTTAATGAGGGAGGGAGGGGTTAGTGTCCAAACGCTCCTGTGCGAGCGTATTTTCCCTTGCTTAGGCCGGCTGAAGTTAGGGTATCCTTCAGCCGGCGTAAGCGAGGGAAAATACGCCCGCACAGGGGAGTGTCGGGGAAAGTGAACGCCGATACGCTGTGCTTTACTGAGCACAGCGCATCAGCGTAGTTCTGGATCAGACCCCTAGTAACCACCAAGTATAACAGAGAGCATCCTAGTGAACCCAATTCCCTTCAGACATTTTTATGACCACGCCCCAATACTGTGACCATCGTGGTTATTTTCAATCATAAAAGACACTAATTTGTGGCCTCAAAAGCCAACGGAAAAATTCCCTGTAAATCCAATCAGCCCCTGTGTACTACCCTAGTCATGCCAATGTATTTGCCAATGAAGCTGCATTGCGCTTAGCTGCTGTGTGCAATCTAAAGACACAGTTGTGTGCTCTTCTGTATCCCAAGCAGCCTGCTCCACCTTTACAAATGCAGATACGCTGCACTTTTATTTGCATGATGGTGGTGAGTCATATAATGTGTAAATAGCACAGCCCTGAAATTCTGAATCCCTGGGTCTAAAAAATATGGCCCCTACTTATTAATTGAGGTATAAAAAAAAAATTATAGGTTTAAAAACTTATTTCATACAAAAAAAATTTGAAATTCCATATTACCCAGGGGGTGGTTTACCAGTTCAATGTTTTGAATCTGAAAGTTCACATACTGGGACCCGAATGGCAGCAGTGTTCACTGATTGACTAAACAGACAGCTGTCTAATCGAATATTGCAAAGGCAGACCCTCCAACATGACCCATTCCATTAGGTAAAATATACTCTGCCCCTGAGCTTCCAACTGTCACTCACCTGGTGAAATGATTTAACTGCTATTTCAAAAAACTATCTGTTTCTTCAATAAAGGTGGTTACCATAGTAACTGACAGTTGGAAACTGAGGAGCAGAGTATTTTGTACCTAATGGAATGGGTTATGTTGGAGGGTATGCAAAGGCAACATGTTTGTTCAGTAATACAATAATCCTGACAATAAACCTAACCCTATTTGCTAACTCTACCCCTAAACCTTCCCCTACCCTAACCTTAACTTTAACTCCTAACCCTAACTCTAACTCCTAAACCATGAGCCAGATACAGACTTGCACCCGTCACCCCACTTACACATGGAAAGTGCGTAAGAGGGGTGTTTTGGGGGAGAGTGCATGCACCCTCCAGATGTTATGTAGGTTTTACACACGTAACTTCTATCATACGGAACTTAATTTTGTAGACAGGTATTATGATAAAAGGGGCTGTGTTTCCCCTCTGCCTGCAAAGGTGGGTGGGAAGAAGTATTTAAATTGTACAGTAGGGGCGGGGTTAGGAAATTATGAGCGGATCAGTGGTTGGACGGACAGTGGTTGGACTAATTGCTAACCATGGACCGGATCCAGACCCCCGCAGGCTTTCCGTACGTGTGGAGGTCTGTCTGTCTAACAGAGAGAGGGGAGAGCACGCCCCCTGTCACTCTCCTCTTACGCTGCCATAAGCCTACCTCAAGTTAATCATGCGGATCAGCCCCCTCCCACACTGTAATAATACCATGCTAACCCCCTGCCCATTTTAGCGGGCAGAAGGGAAGCACAGCCCATGTCTTCTGAAATGGGCATGTAAGGAATTAAGGACGGTATTCACAGACCCGTGTGTAAAAAGTACGCAAATATACGCACCTACGTGGCAAGGCCACACCCAGGACACTCCCCTTGCACGGAAGGGTTTTCGGTGACTTCCACCTCCATAGGGCACCCTTAAGTCTACGTGTGTACTTACGCATGTATGTTACTTATGTACGTGCGTATTTATCTAACCACGCCTTCAAGTGCCTATTTAAATGCTTCCCCCCGCCCACTTTCACGTAATTTCTACCGTCCGGATAAAAACCACGCCTCTCCGTACATGTGATTCACAAATCCGTGCCAAAAGTACTTACGTGCGTAAAAATTACATAATGTACGTAGAAAATGTTACTACGCATGCGCAGTTCATCCGATCCTAAAAATATGCACGCAACCACACGCAAGAACGGTCCTATATTCCACACGAATCTTGTTAGGCTAATGTTACTGTGGAGGGAGCATGCACCTTGCACACGTAAGTGGCCTGTTGCTCTCAGCCGTGGATCCGACCCCATAGCCCTAACTCTTATTCCTAACCATAACCCTACTCAGTAACTGTGGAAGCACAGAAGAATGCGGTACACAGGTTCTGGGAACAGGCACAAGTGCCGGGAACATTGAATATTACAGCAGGTACTTTAGGGAGAGTAAATGTGGGGTTGTCTAAATTCAATCTTTCAGCAGTGTACCTGTGCCAAAATAAACTTTTTCTAAACTTCAATCCTGTCTAAACTCATACAGCTGCCGAACGAGTCCCGTTACCTATAAGACTGTAAATGTCATTTCTCCACCACAATCTAAACGATACGCTCTTGAATGTGTTTTTTTGTTTTTTTTTGCGTTGTTGAGAGTTTTGTGACAGAATCCCGCAGTCCGCAAAATGGGTCCATTCCTGGCCTGTACGTGCGCGATTAAGAGATTGCCTGTCAATTGAAGAATTGTATTTTTTACAGTTCCCAGCACAAACTCTCTCATTTATATGTAAAGCAGCCATTAGTCATAGTTGTGCTCGCTCACACTGCCTGATGTACAATCACATTTTACAGAGAATGAATCTTTCAGTGCAGCTGCTCTGTTATGAATAATCCACATCAGCTTCTATAAATCACAAAAAAATCATACACCTCATTTTCTTGATTCTTATACAAAGCCATATATTTTACATGAGGATGAGCTAAATATTCATGAGCATTTTTTTTAAAAGAAAGCTTTGCAGGCATTAGACTGTGTGTTTTATTTATTTCTAAATATTTCCATCTTTTTCAACACTTGGAAGCCAGATTCCTTAAAGCATTTAGGCATTTAAAGTGTTTTTCTCTCTCGTATCAAGCGCATATCGTCTTAATATTTAATTTATTTAACACTTATGAAAAGTAATGCCTTTAATTCAAATAACAGTTGGGTTTTAGATCTGTTTGGGAAAACAATTTTACATGCACATTGTATATTAAAATGAATATATAGATGTACATATTCAGGAATTTATTGTACATATAGAAAAAGTAAGCTTTATGTCAACATCTTTCATAAGTTAAAGCTTATTTTGCCTGAATTCTGTCAAGAAAGCATAACGATAAGTCAGAAATGTGCCTGATGTTTCGCAATGCCAGGAATATATATATATATAGATATTAAATCAATTCATCCGCAAGCTCCTAAGTTTTTACCATAAATATAAAAATATCGAAGTTGTTTCTAGAAAAGAAGGAAGAAAATGTATTGTGGAAAAGAAATGACTTATTTAAAAGGGTTCTCCATCTTCAGATAACTTTGATTTGTTTAATTTGTTTCTTTCAGTTCTATGTGTCTATGTGTGTGTGTGTATATATATATATATATATATATATATATATTCATGTCATTGATATGATTGTATTATTGACAGAATGTTTAGCTAAGCATATCTCCTCAATAACCCTTTCACGGAGAAAGTCTAAATCCTGCAAGATTCTTATTATTATTAGGTTGTAGTTTTCCCTAAAAGTTGCACTGAAACGCAATACATATTGAAAGGAAATTCATAGATATACACTTATCTGGCTAATAGAGGAAATGTATAAACCTTATTATTTGATTTCCTTGTCATACTCTTCGTTAATTTTCCTGAGACACCTAAATTTTAAGGTGTTTTTCAAGATTCTGTAGAATAGGAGATCATCCAATTCTGGCAAGATGGACTTTATATTTTCTATCACCTGGGGTAATATAAGCAAGTATAAGTCAAGGAATAGCATGCTAGTGCAATGCCTGGCCTGTCCAGTTCTAACTAATTCACAAGGATTCTCCCTTACTAAAGTGGTAAGAGCTAACGCCCTATATACTGACACAAATAGCAAGTTCTCCCAGCAGGCCTCTGTCCTGCTCCCAAGATAATGACTCAACAACAACCTCACAGTTTTCAGTTTTTTACCACCTCCCAGAGGTGAAACTTGTAAATAGTCTAATCTTAGGCTGGATGCCCTGAAAACCCAAGATGGGCCTGGGGGGTGGAGCTCATCCCCTCTCACTCTCCTATAAACCGTTGCAAGTCCCTGCTTGCGAAGGCTCGCATTGCGAATTTAGGACAGACGAAAGCTGCTTTTCAGCTGTTCCTATTTCGAAAGTTAATTTTTTTTTTATGAATGGGTAAGTAACTTAGGGTTGGGCAGTGTGGGGGAAGACTTTGGGTTAGGCTGTGGGAGGGACTTAGGGTTAGGCTGTGGGAGGGGGAGACCTAGGGTTTGGGTCAGGGAGTGGTTGGGGGAAACTCACCTTTCGAAGCACCGTGTTTGGTGCTCCGAGGATCGATTGCTATGCCTCATCGAAGCATAAGCAATCAATAATCCCAGCCAGTTCGGACCCACACTCCTATACACAACCCCAGGTACCCCTGACTGGCTTTGCAAAGCCAAAATGACTTTGCATTTAAAATAAATAAAAAATGGACACAAGACATACTCAAGAGTTGCAATTGGTGGGAAGAAACCAAATTTCTTGTCAGGAACAGTCCAGGGGCCAGATTTACTAAGCTGTGGGAAAGGAAAGTGGAGATGTTGCCTATAGAAACCAATCAGATTCTAGCTCTTACTTTCTTATTACATGCTAGACAATGTTAGATAGAATCTGATTGGTTGCTATGGGCAACATCTCCACTTCCTTTCCCACAGCTTAGTACATTTGGCCCCTAGTCTGCATAATCAAGCATCAGGAATAAAAGAAAAGTGGTTAGTGCACCATAAAATGTTTGCAGCACACTCAGATCTGAGTGTTATACCAGAAACATCCTTCACTGTGCCTATGCAGGGCTTGCATAGTAGAAAATATTGCTGAGTATTAGCTTTAGACTCAACCCTCAGGGACCCCTAACAGTGCAGGTTTTCCAGATCTCTTTGTTGGAGCAAATGTGTATTTATTACTGAATGTTTAATTTTAAAAGCTGCACAGGTGGTACTTATTATATCCCTTGTAGTAAGACATTGATTTGGTTTTCTATTCTGCATATGTGCATACCTTCATTCTATTGTATGTATTGTGACACATCCAGATTTAAGATGAATGACACTTCCAACACCTTGGAAGGCTGGGATTCTCTGTTACGTTACCTGAGTTAACTGCACACCGGGCAGGAAGTATAACTAGAGCCAGGTCTACGCTAAAGCTCCTAATGATGGGGATAGGCTTGTGCAGCTGGCACTCAGCAGGTTGCAGCCCCTGGTGGCAGCTCCCAGAGTAGCAAGAATAGTTTGGGAGTCATCCATCACTATGATACAAGACAGTACACGGACAAAGAACATAGAAAACAGAACTAAGACAAATAACCACTAAAACCCTTCACAGACAATACCAGTAATAGTTGGGAAAGGGAATAGACAAATCCAGGACTACAGCAAACTGGACATGAGTCATATCCAGAGGGACAATCAATGGATTCCTGAAAAGAGCTAGGACAGTTACAGGGTAACAGGAGTCGAAAGGCAAAGCCAACAAAGATTGCAAGGCAGACAATAGAATAACAGGACAAAAGTAAAAACCAGACAAGAATTCTGCAGCACAAATGCTGAGACAAACAGGATGGCAAAACAATATCACCAGCATGGGAAACCTCTCCCCACTGGATATTTAAACACAGAGCAGCCAATCAGAGCTGGAGAGGCAGACAAGACTTCCAGCTCTGGTTGACCTGAGTTCTGGCTGTTAGGCACCAACTGGCACCTACTAGCAACTGGAGCAAATGTATGATCTGTGGGCCTGGCTGTGCTATTTACACAACACCCTGGTGGCTTAACAACATCCAGGAGTATAGTACACCAGCTAGCAGTGAAAGCAATATCCCTGCTGCCTAGTAACAGCCAGGATCTCTTTGACTAACCTGGAGAGAAAGATGTTGTGTTGTGATGAATATCACAGCAACATGTAACATCCTCTCAAGCTTAACTTATGTGATCTCGACATCCCATCTCGTTATTGGAAACACTTTGTATTGTAAGTGTGACTTGGGCGCGATATTGCCGGAATATGTGGGCATTTTGCAATCCTAGCAATTGAAAACGCCATTTTACGGAAGTCTGGATTCTGTCCTATATGCTTAAATTGTACTTATTAAAGCACTATTTTAAAAAAATAATCCCAATTCTATTTGCTTGCTTTATGACACAAGAGGTTTTAAAATGAACTCATAATATCCACAGTTATATGCTCACATTGTAGTAAATATAAAAATGGAATGAGCAAACTCTTTTGATTTTATAATGTTATAATCCATTGACATTATATTTTGTTTTGGAATGCTCTTGCATAGATTCGAGCAAATTACACTTGGATCACAGCACATTCTGGCAGGTTTTGTGCAATAATGTGCCTGAATCCTGCCTAACCTGGCATTTGTTGAGTGAGTAATGTCTGGTTCTGACAGCTAGCGAATTATGTCTTGATCTGGCTGTGTTTGAATGATCAGCGGGTTGAATATAATTTCCTGTGAATTATGCATGGGCCCACATGACTGAACTATGCCTGAATGTGATATGTGCAGCCTCCTAAATTATAATTCAGAATGAGCTGGGATTACAGCTATGAATCTTGTAAAGGTGTAGAGGGGGAAAAAACCCTCCAACATTCACATATCACAGAGCACCTTACCCTGACCATAAAAGAAGGTGCTTGTGTTTTCAAACATATAATCAAATTGAATAATATCACAGGTTTTTCCAAGACACATAATATATCTTACAACATTCCAGAGGGAAAAGTCAAAGCAAATACGTCAATTCCTGTTGTCACCCCAAGTATGCCATATACTATTATTTGGTTAGATAGTGATGTCATGACCTGATCATTTTGAATATGTCTTATGTTGTAAAGGATAAAATCACATATATAACATAGTTGTCGACTTCATGTTTCTCCCTTCCAGGAAAGATTGCAGCATGAGGGCGGGGCCCTAGCTTAATCAAAGCTGCCATTTATAGGGTTACTAAGGATGAGATCAAGCTCCGCCCATCATTCACAATGCTTAGGGCCTGAGGCAGTGAATTGCATTAAATCACTTGGCAGGAGACTTGCTGACTCTCCTGGCTCCCGGGAGCAATGTCTGAATTTCAGGAGTCTCCTGGAACTTCTGGGAGAATCAGCAACTCTGGTATATCAGGACTCAACATGTAAATCATTTTTTTTCTTATACATGAAAATGTATTCATTATACAGTCTTTTTCAGACACACAACGCACACAACTGGCTTATAGGGACATAGGACTGGATCCAAACCTCCGCATTAGAGTTACATGCAACGTGGCAGAAGAGATCCCAAGCTGCATCCAGATTTCTGTGTATGTGAAAGGAGCCCTACCTTAAGATATTATCACTGTCCTCACTTAAGATCAAGGGAGCCGACTTTTGAACTCTTCCCTCTGGGAGATCCTGGAGGGAAGAGCTAGAGGCCGACATGGGGTGGGGCTTAATGTTGTTAACGTATTGTCAAATCACGTATTTAAGCCCTACCCCCTCCCAGTAGTGGGTTTGCTTGATGACGAAAATAGCGTCATCAAGCCACGCCCATCCCTAGTAGCACTAGGGTTTACAATTATGAGAGGTCCCCTTGCCTCTCTTGCGGGAGAATTGTCGGCTCTCCAAGGATACCAGGAAAACTGCCTGAATTTCGTGAGTCTCCTGGGTAGTCCGGGAAAGTCGGCAACCCTGCTTAAGATGAGGACAGTGTGAAAACTGGATAGTATGTAAGGTCTGAAAACCTTACTGCACTATTAAAAAAAGCCCCTTCCCATGCTCAACTCTGATCTTTGGCAGCAAACACCTCTGGTGCATTCACAAGAGCACTCCCTTACTGCTTATGTATTACAGTAGTCTACTCTCTTCCCCAGTGCACATCTCTGGTATAGAGAGTTTGCAGTGCTAGTTGTGCTCAGGACTGCAATGCAACATTTTCAGAGCTCGTGCAGTATAAATCACATAATATAAAACAAAAAAAATTAAAGTTCATTAGTTTATTTACTTGAAAAATCTAATATGCATACAAAATGAGCAATATACAACAATAAAGTAGCTAAAAAGCAAATAAAATAAATCAAGATATGCATAAACAGTCATTAATCATGAGGCCTCCTGTGTACAGCAAATGGACATTCACATAGGAAAATAAGCAGCAAATAGTTAGTAAACGAAGTTTCACATGGAACTCCACTGATGTAAAAGTGCTAGTATCTAATAGGATTTATAGCCGCATATAACTATTTGCTTATTTAGCTATGCAAATGTCATTTATGGCGCATTATTATTATTGGGCCTGATTCAGAGATACAATTTCCACGGCACTTAGGAGCGTATATTTAAGATACTAGAAAATTCGCAAAACTGCGCATGCATAGTAATAGTGCAACGCTGTCTACGTAGCGGTTAGGAGCGTAAATTCGCTAAGAGCGTAAGTTTGAATCGCACGCAAGCACTTAAGATCTTAAGTGCTGCGAATCTTTAAGATCTTAAGGATTTGCATGGAAATGGGCGGGGGGAGGCAGGGAAATGAGGGAAAGTGGGCGCGGGCTGACACTTAGGATCTTAAATGAACGCTACCACGTCACT
>WWET01000082.1:270957-281517 GCA_011038615.1 Limnodynastes dumerilii | reverse complement strand
TCATGGTTGCCTACTTTTGCAAATGAATATCAGGGAGATTGTGAGAGCACTATCAAGGTGCTGCACCAAAGGGGTGTGTCCTGTAGCGCCAAAGAGGTGTGTCCTGTGAATAGCTCCACCCATAGGTGTATCTAGCACTGCCAGGAAAACTATTTTACAATAAAAATGTCAGTATTTATTGATTATTAAATTGTCAGTGAATACTTTCATTACTATCTTTATAGAAAAGCTAAAAGTGACGCTGCAGCTGATTAACAAGATTCTTTCATTACATCTTGGCCTCCATGAAATTGGTCATCTCCATAGACCTCAATGGGTGAAATTAGAATCAGGGAGATTTCCAAACACTTCAGGGAGTCAGGGAGATTACCCAATCTTCAGGGAGTCTCCCTGATATTTAGGGAGAGTTGGCAACCATGCCATATGTGATTAATGTGTCATTTTTAGAGTAGAAGTCACTAAAGTACTTTTGAGAGGTAAGTCATTTTAACTGAGTAGTAAATAATGACTCAAAGTTAGTCATAAAAATTCCCCACAAATCACTTTTAAAGAGTTGAAAATTACTTGCTGAATTTAAAGAGTTGCTTATTTGCAAATTATAACATAAAATTACTTGCTGAAATATCAGTGAATTTTCTGGAACATGGCTGATATTCTGAAGCAATATTAATATTAATATTTTTATTATTATTATTTTTTTAAATAGAATTTGAATGGAGCTATTTTTTTCAAATATAGATAAATACAGCACTTCTTTCCGTTATCAAAACACACATACGCGTGTTGCACAACACATTTGCAAGTTATTTGTTTATTCCCTTTGTAAAAAGTATTGCTTAGTCTAAATGAAATGTCATTTTTTGAAATTAAAAAAACACATTTTTTTATTAGGTAGGTGAAATTTGTGAAGATGGAAGCCTGTTGCTTATTATAACAATGTGTAATCGGTGTGTCCTTCATTGTCTGACACCACAGACTATTTTTTTCAAATATAGATAAATACAGCACTTCTTTCCGTTATCAAAACACACATACGCGTGTTGCACAACACATTTGCAAGTTATTTGTTTATTCCCTTTGTAAAAAGTATTGCTTAGCCTAAATGAAATGTCATTTTTTTTTTATTAAAAAAACACATTTTTTTTTATCAGGTAGGTGAAATTTGTGAAGATGGAAGCCTGTTGCTTATTATAACAATGTGTAATCAGTGTGTCCTTCATTGTCTGACACCACAGACTTTCTTCCCGGCTGCATTGTGTTCGATGCCTATGTCTCTATAACAGAATAAGGGTCTCGACTTCTCAGGAAGGCTGAGCTTCTCGGGCCGCCGTAGACGTCTTCGTTAAGAGAGCCACGTGACTCTGATGTCATCAGACGAGGAAGTGCCTCTGAATAGGGTGTATTGGGGGTGATGGCATCTTATAAAAAGGTAATAGTAATAATATCGTGCTGTGTTACCAGGGCACTGTCAATGAGAGACTGTGTGGCTCTGAGTCAGGGAGGGAAGCTGGGTGTCTGAGAGCTATATGCCTGCATGGTGCTTTATTTTATACCTGCATCCCTAGTGATGAGGGTGTCCTATTATTTGTATGTCCATTAAATGGTGAATAGTTTTCTTATGTGTATATGCTAGTATGAAGGATCATAGTGCAGTTGTATAATTATGCATGTTAATGGTATGATAGTAAAAATTTTTTATTTTTTTATAAATGCAACCATCATCTATATTAATACAATGACTGTGTAGAAGATTAAATGTGAAAGTGTAATTTACTATGCTGGATGATACTTACCTGGAGAGAGATATAGATAGCACCTGGAAAATAGCATCATGCATAATAAATATGTTTGTTTATATATAAACATATATATATTTTGCATGATCATATTTCTATATCTCACCAGTATAGTAAATTATACTTTCACATTTTAGGCAAGTTGTGGCACTCCAGACATGTCCCTGGGATGTCTGGTTATATTGCAGATCATGCTAACATTTGCATTGCTGCAAGAGCATGAGAAGAAGAGTGCTTCCCTGTTTTCTATGTATTCAGACTACCTAATGTAATTGCATTACAGAAATAAAAGGGGGTATGTAGCACAGTGATCACATACATTTTTGATTAACTTTTAATTACATAGAGAAGACTTTGTTTAAACTGTAATCACTTGTTTACAGCATTTTACGATCCTCCCTATTATCTTTTAACTGTGAGCATTTATTTTTTTTTAGAATCCAGTTTGAGCAGCTATAACATTGAGATTTAATTAAAAAAACAATGTATATAAACGGTACTGACTACTGTGCTTCAAATTTACACTCTTATTTGTTTGCATTAAGAGATGATGAAAAGTATAACAAAATCAGCACTATATTATAATAATGGAAAAATGTGTTTAAGATATTTAAGAGGCATAATCAACAATGGCATAATCTCCCAAAGAGCATGCAGTATAACAGAGTTTAAATTTTGTAGTTGAATAATGACCCATTATCATGTCCTCTCCAACTGACCAACTAAATTTGTGGATTTTGTGTTGTCTCTCTAAAGTTTACTTGCACAGTTGTTATCCTTTTTATCTTTAATCAACTGCCCCTTTCAGTAACTGAATTTAGTAAAAAGGTCTTTGATCCTGAGATTAAAAAGAGATTATTTGCATATAAGTAATAGATCTAGAAATCAACATGTACAACCTGTAAATGGTGACTTCTGTAAAAAAAACAAATAACCTACTTTTAAATTATATTTATTTGATTTCAACTACAGTGTTTCATAATTAATTATAGGTGTGTCATTAACTACATGAATATAAAAAAACAACAACTCGCACACCTCAAAAAAAAAAAAAAATGCACAAACAATGTCATAGTTTAGGTTAACAATAAAAAAAAAAAAGAGAAAATATTTATCTTATACCACATGTACTGAATTGATTTGGTTTTACAATACAATTTTTAGGGGCACTAGGATAAGTCACAACTCAAATCTATTTGATGCATAATTGTGGGATGTCTATTGGAAACTGGTGACTGTTTTTATAATTTATTTATCAAAATGTAAAAACACAGTCTGTCTATTAACTGTTCATGTGTGAATTATTGAGCAAACCGTCCTCAGACTTGTCTCTGGACCAGATCCTAAATTGATAACGACAGGCAACATACATACGTACGTCAGGTGCGTATGTCGATTGTCTGCATGTGCTGTACATGCAATTCCGAATCGGAATGCAGCTGAGTGATGCTGTTTCATGTGGAGTTCAGCCTCTGCAACTATGGCATGCCCACGCACTATGCATATGATATACGCATGGTGGGTGGACTTTGACATGCTTATCATACAGTAGGGGCTTGGTTATAGCTGCACTGTCCATAAGGCTATATGGAAAGAGGTGCCTATGGTGCAGACATAGGCTACCATTGGCATCCTAGGTGTTGTAAAACTAAAACTCCCAGCATGCTCCAACCACGTAGGCATAGCCAATACTTTATACAGCATGATGGGACTGGTAGTTTAGCAATATCTCGTGCTGCCTGTGCCTTATTTAAAATCGTCATCTCGCTTACGCACGCAAAGTGCATAAGTAGAGTGTCTGGAGGGGAGGGTGCATGCTTTTTTTGCGTGAGTATCTCCTATCTTACGAAACTAAGTTGCCTGCAATAAGGGTTCCGTCCAACAGGGCGGTTCTTCCCCCTCCATGTGCAAAAAAAATATGCAAAGTGGGTGGGGGTAATGTTAATTATACAGTATGGGCTGGGTTATTTAGTCACGCGCATTGGCAGTCGATCGGATCCCTGATCTGCATATATGAGTTAAGGGAGCCTTGTGGCAGCTTATCTGCCATAAAGTCCGCACAAGAGAGAGGAGTGACGGGGGGGCTCAGTCCCCTATTCCGAGCGGAATGAAACGCCCCCCCACGTATGGAAAGCACGCAGGAGTGTGGATCCGGTCCTAAGTGACAGAGGTGCCCTGTTATACCAGCACTGTCACAAGCTGAAATTTCCATAAGATGGCTGTGACCTGCGTTACACCAACTAGGCCTTTATAACACAGATGAGTGTCACATATAAGCTAACTGGGATAATGTCAGGTGGTGTTATTTTATTTTACATTTCTTTCCCCGAGTCATAAAATATTTCATTCTGTTTTAATGGGTTAGGTTGTTGGTCTTGTTGAATAAACTACAGCATTGTGTCCTCTCCTTTTGTAGGTGTTAACTAGCAAATGTATTTTATTGATTGCAAGTGGCAAGACAACTGTCGCCAGAGCATGATCGTGCACACGAGGAGCGTGCTCTGCATTGTCTAATCCATTTCTCATTGGAATTTGATTTTTAGGGAGAACAGCTGCACCCCATTTCCTGTAGCCTTAGAATTAGGTTACAACATTCTTTGGAATCAGTGAGCTTAAAATGAGTGTAACACGTTTCCAGTGAAAGCCATTGCGGCTGCATTCCTTTTTATTTAAATTTGTGTTTAGTTACTGCATGGAAAATACTGCTTTGTATTCATTATTATTTGGCTAATACTTGTTCTGCTGTTATATTCAGTAGTGTGTGTCTAGCTAGAGTGTGTTTTTGTTTTGATTCAGAAACTTTGTGAGTTTAGACTACTTTAAAAGCATAGTTTTAGTAGTGTCTGTGACTGAAAGGTGAAATTAGGTTTTGAAGAGCTGCGGACAGATTTACTAAGCTGCAGGTTTGGAAAAGTGTTGTTCTTCAATGTTTAAGGTACCGGAGTCCTGTAATGTTCTAGACTTTGGGGCTGATTCAGAGATGCACTTCCACCTTCTTTTAGGTGTAAGTGTACAGCTTGGCTAAACTATTTTTCAAAGAAAGGGGAGTTAATTCATTTAAAAAATGTTGCATGCAGGGTAAATACCTTACTTTTACACATAGAACTAAAATACTACATAGCTATATGTTTATTCTATAAAACAGATCTGAGCTAAGAAACTTCACCTCCTAATTTTAATTCTGGTTTTACAATTTAAAGCTGCCTCCCCTTGCAATTCTACATGGTTTTGCTCAGGTCTATACCTAAAAAAAAAATAAAAAAAAATAAAGGTGAAAGTGCAACTCTGAATAAGCCCCTTTGAATGTTAAGGCAAATGGGCATAAAATTAACTGTATCATAGCTAATGATAAATAATCTTCCACTTATTCGTCGCTACCCTCCTCCTGAGCAAGCTCAGGCCTTTTTAGGTTATAGAGTGTAACACTTGTTAAAAGTGTAAATGGTTACAGTGTTGATATTTATCCTTTCATTTTATGTATGGTTGGGGTGTGGGAACAGCCCTTTTTCGATGAAAGCCATTTGCAAACTGGATGCGAAATCGATTGATTCTGCCTTGAAGAGGAAAAGCAATCGATCCACTGAAGAAAGAAGATGGCGGTGTATTGATGTGATCTTAACCCTAATCCTTACCCTAACCCTCCTCTTCCATTATCCTAACCCTCTCTTCCCTGCAGCCTGACCCTAAAACTCCCCATAGACTCCCCTGTAATACTCGCCTCTCCAACAGGTCTGCAGTGGTGACTTATGAATGAATGGGTAAGTATGCCGATCAGTATATTTCCTGTAATTGAAAGGAATTTATGTTGGTGGTCATTTAGGATTAGTTTAAAGGGATTATGGTAGTGGTAACCATGGCTACCAATAACATTTGTGCCTCCCCTATTAGTACTATATAAATTGATTTAAATCCAAATGGTTGCTATGGGCAACACCATTGGTGACAGATTACCTTTAATAGGGTTCTGGGTCATTATGCGAGGATCTGTCAGTGCCTCAAGTGCATGTTAAATGCTGTTCGATATTCCTTAGTTTTGTTGGAGGTCTGTGCATTCTTGTGTTCATACATAATTTTGTGACTAATGGAATGCATTTAATATCTCATTTCATCCTAAACAATGTGTGCAACAGACTTTTATTTCAACACCACTTTAGCACTGGCTCCTATGGTCTCATGTTATTCACATGAATTATTTTTGTTGCGGGGTTACCAGCGAGCGTTTAGACTTTATATGACATCTATGGGTATATATTTAAATGTGCAATCTTATATCTTGTATATCCAGGACATTTGATAGGTTTGTACACAGAAAGGGCGCTTTGTAATTTATAACCTTTGAGGTTCTGTGCCAGTCATATGGGATTCTATGTAATACCTTGGTGTGACCTTTCCTTGATCTATACATTGCTTTGCATTTGTTAAACTATATGATGCATAAAGCAAAATAGCAAAATAAATATTTTTCAGGCAGGGTTATTGCAAAGTGCCTGCACTGAATCCATTACACTGGTATATTTTACAAAAACTAAACCTTCAGATCCAATTGCATGAATTACTGCAATCCTATACATTATTTGTATTTTACATTATTATTATTATTACTCGTCACTGTACACTGTTAATTGACAACTATTTATTTATTTTTACTAAGTGTTCCATGCTGTCCACATCACACCAAGGACTGGATCCTGACTCAGTTTCTGCTACGCTATGAGATCCCTATGTAAATTGTGGCTGGCTCGTAAATCTGTATAGTGCTGAAACATGCCCTTATTGTACTATTTCAGTAACTCCTACTGAGTGTACCCTATCCCCATATCCTGCCCTGCCATCGTGGAGACTTCCAGCACTGAAGTTTGGATTCCGAGATTCATGGTGGAAGTCTTATTGCTCAGAAAGTGTTTAAAACATCCACGTTTTGCAAGTGTAGATCCAGTCGTATTTTTATTTATTTATTTATTTCATTTTTTTTGGTTAGAAAGTATTCTACTTGTGTATAACGCTTTTATTTTATTATTATTGCTTATTTATATACCGCCACAAATTGTCTTCAGGGCTTTACAGAGAACATTTCACATTCACATCAGTCCCTATTGGAGCAACATACTAAGGTCCATAACACATTCATACATGCTTAAACACACACACTAGGGTTCATTTAGTCAGGAGCCAATTAACCAACCAGTATGTTCTTGACATTGGAGGAATCCTGAGCACCCATAGGAAACCCACACAGACATGGGGAGATCATACAAACTCCACACAGATAAGGCCTCTTGACCTCAGCGCTATGAGGCTCAAGTGCTACTTACTGAGCCACCATGCTGATAAGGATTATAGTTTTTTGTCTTTTGTACATTTATTGATTTCTGTGAATCTTTCCTAGATACATAAAAGAGTCTTTGGGTTATATAATTTTCATGTCATCCACTTCTTGTGCATAATCTAGCTGTAAGGAGATATGCATGGACCAAGGTGTAAGGAGTAAGGCTGTGGTTTATGAGCAGTGTTATATATTTAATCTATCACCATTCCTTTCACAATAACATATGCTGCTGAGATATTTACTAGTAGTGATAGAAGTACTTGCTGAGTTGCTGGTTTTGTGCATTAATCTGCCAGTGTGTATCTTCAATACAAATTCTTCCATGTGTCTATTACCCAAGGCACGTCTACAAGTAGAGAAGTGTCAGGCCTTAATGTAATGTAAGACAAAGTTGTCATCACACTAGGATGTTTCCAGTGACCAATATAATGCTGCAGTCACCGGGGACATTGCATAGTGACCGATGCAGTATAATGCAGGTGATAATTGGATATGTGCCCATCATGACAGTATCCTGATCCTGGCACATGTATCCGTGTCTTAACTGTTACACTTCAATTGGCAGAAAGCATGTAATGGAAAGTTAGGTGTTCCTGGCACACTGCTGTTGACTAGAGACATACGCACACAATTGTTGATCCGGCAATATCTATTTCAACAGTTAAACAGCCGACACCATGATGTCGAATCTGTCGTTGCAGACAGGTTTCGAATTTAGAAAACATTTATTTTGGGAAAGGTACAATGCTGAACTAACATGTTGGCATTACAATATTCGATTATGTCACCGGTCCTGTCAGGAAGAAAAAGGCAGATCAGTGAATGCTTTTGGCATTCAGATCAGGTCATCAGAATTATACCCACTAAGAAGTCTAAGATTGAGTGGGCCACAAGAAAATTAAAAAGTCTTATATGCAGTTTTTCCTCCAGCTCCCAGTAATTTCTCATTCATATGTCTCCAGCTCCCAGTAGTCTCCATCCTGTGTCTCCAGCTCCCAGTAGTCTCCAGCCTCCTCTGTATTCCCCATCCTGTGTCTCCAGCCTCCTCTGTATTCCCCATCCTGTGTCTCCAGCCTCCTCAGTATTCCCCATCATTCCCATAAACCCAATCATCACCTTGATTTTGGCATGTTGTACGAAACCCATGCAGACATGGGGAGAACATACAAACTCCGCACAGATCAGACCTAGCCCAGGATTTAAACTCCTGACATCAGTGCTGTGAAACACTGTCTTCTTTTGTACTGTTGGTTTATGCTTTAGCCATAGTGTCCACATCTACCTTATAATGACCCTCAGGTTGCACTAAGCAGAATAGTTTAGGATGTTGTTCTGTGTCCAAAGCTTAATTTAGATTTTCTCTGTTCGGTTTCCTTTTTCTGTAATAGTGCAAAAAGTAAACATAAAATAACCTAGAGGTGGAACTGCTCCTTAGTTAGAAGTCGTCAACATCACATGATGTGCTTCAGTTTGTGGCCCGCAGTACCTGTCATTTTGCCTGTTTTGTTGAAATGGAAATAAATTGTGATATTTTTATACGCAGGTCTCCACTGCTCTCCAAGTAACCTAATCATAAAACAGAACAGTAGTTTTCTGTAGCAGGCTGATGTTTTGGTCAAGTTCCTGCTAAGTATCTCCATTGCTGCCCGGCTGGGCTCCTGCCAGCACCCCCTCTTGTGTGTTTGGAGAGTGCACCTGTTCTGGATTTGAGCAGACATGATGCTAAGACGTTTAAGTGCCACATCCCTCGTGTTGGGTGACCCCACAACTCCCAGTCTCATGCATAAACTGCTCAACATGTACATCAAAGTGTATAAAATCCAGCAGGATCCAGTTGCAAGGATGGTTAATTATACACTTGCCAGCCAGCAGTTTAAAGTCACCCTTTAATGTATATTTAGTTGTATATCGCAATAAAGATGTTGTCAGAAAGGTCATTTATTGAACCATAGAAAGACAAAGTCTGTCCCTTTATTTTCCTATCTGTGACATAATTGTTTGACACAGGCTGGAGACTATCTGATACTGTTTATTTAAACCTTTAGTACATTGAAAGGTCCAGTAATGAGCAACATTTATATAACTAGCAAATAGGCTGCTTTCATAAGCATTAAGCCAATTCATTGTACCAAAGCACATGATATTTTGGGCTCTGTTTACTTAGAGCTGCCGGGTCCGCACAGTACTACACGTTCATGCGATGCGTGAATGAAGTACTTGACATGCGCAGTAGCTCGCAATCCGGATTTGAAAAATTTCAGTGGCGACATGAGAAACACTGCACATGTGCAGTTACTCTTATTCATGCAACACACATATACAGGGCTTCTCTTTAGGCACTTTGAAATTTTCCCAAGTCCTGATATGAGAAACACTGCGCATGTGCAGTATGTTCATGACAGGACAGGTGAGTTTAATTATTTATTTATACTTTCTATGTTTTATTTGGTTTTAATTTATTTTATTTTTTTATAATGTTCTAAAAAAAAAAATTTTTTTTTTATTTTTTTTTACCCTCCGGCGATATTTCTCTGTATTTCGATCCCCATACCATACATACCCCCCTTTTACTCCCCCCTCATAACAGCTATTAGGGGGAGGAAAAGAGTGGTGGGTATATGGGGACAATGCCGGAATACTTACCACTGATGCCAGTCTGACGCCGGGAGCGGGGTGTAAAACTCCGTTCCGGCATTTTGTAAATATGCTACCCTTCATTTTAATGCAATAGGGACAGTTTTGAAGTGAAAACTGGCCCTATCGCACTAATGTCCTTACATTAACCTAATCTATCTATGCTCCAAAGAAAATTTTTTTTGCCAAATTGTGAGCCCTCATGCAGGGGTATACACATAAATTATCCAAGTGGTGAGGTGTATTGAGGTAAATTACAGAAAGGGGTCTCTCTTGTATGGTAGCAATATTCTCATGTTAAATGTGCCAAATACAACAGCACGTCTAAATGAGATATTAAAGTATTAGAGCAAAAATTAGACCGCTAAGACAGCTTAAATTGACACTTCGCTTCTCGAGCGAAACTTACGCCTGGAGCTTAAATTTTAACTTCTATCAAACTTTTCAAGCTTCTCCCTATAGCGCAGTGCATTATTCTCTGTATAGAGGTTTGTTTGCCAGGTTTTATAGGTCAGAGTTCCCAGCATGAAGGCACTTGTGTATGAGACTCTATATGGTGCAGAGTTTCCAGAATTAAGGCAATTCATGTTTCAGGTATAATACGCGATATATGCGACAATTTTGCATTAACTATCCCATACTGTTTAGAAAGGACTAAATGGCCACTTTAAACAAGTTTTTTTTTTTTTATTGTCTAAAGGTATATAACTCGTGCTGTGTCCTTAAATGAAATGACTGGAGGACATGAATGTGTTTGCTGTTTGCAAAAATCTGCCCCTAGGTGATTTTATTTCGATATTTGTG
>WWET01000082.1:244014-260559 GCA_011038615.1 Limnodynastes dumerilii | reverse complement strand
GCCAGAGTCCCTGGTTCTCGCTGTTAAAAATGTCAGCTTCTCCAAGTTTGAATGGCAGCCCGAGGGGCTCAGAAGCCTTTTGTTTTCCGAGATCGAAACACAAATTGGTTGTATGCCTCGAACACTCCATTTCGAGCCGTAATTTCATCTTTTAGCTAAGAACCACTCGCTACAAGAGCCAAGTAGCCTGTAAACAATAATAAGAAAAATAAATATATAAATAAGTAAAGCAGGTCATGTTTCCGGTGCTCTGCTCCACCAGTGGTGCTGACCTCTATCACACTGAACATCTCTACTCTGATTGCTGTTCCCCATGGCATCTCAATAAGAACGGACGCAGCCAAAAAACTCTGCTTGCCGCATCGGACTTTGTTATCCTTCTTCGCAAGTTCCTCTGTACTTGTTTGCCCTGATTTTATTTTATTTTTATTTGTTTTTTTGTGCTTCGTTTTAAGTGCTAGTAATCCATATGTAAAAATGGGTCATTCTGACTCTTAAGTTCTCAAGGCAGCAAACACAAAATAAATCGATCATTATGGTTCTCCTATTGTTTGATGGGCGGTGTTAGGTCAGGTCAGTCTAGGAATTTTTTCTACAAGTATTGTTGTAGTCTAGTTTTATATGTACACTTCCTGTAGATTAGTTAACCCTGTAAATAGTTGGCCACAAACTCCTAAAATCTCATCTGTGGTCTGAAAGAGGATGAAGGTGATGATGCGATCAACATAGGGAGCTGCAGGTACTGGTAAAGAGACTTGGTCAGATATTCATAGTGAACACAAAGGTCTGGTATTGCCACGTTTGGATTTCTGTGTAAGTCGTAACGCCTACATGTGAACACACCGCTGATGCAACCGCTGGATCTTTCGACAGTGTCTATACTGTAGATACCAATTCCCCACCCACTGGTGAGGGCAACCTGACGTGTTATTTTTGTAGGAAGTCTGGATCTAGCGGATTGCGTTCCACGTTGTGTGCACAGGTGCAGATCACACACGTGGAGAATATATATGATTCATGTGCAAGGAAAGGAGCGGATTGTCTGACGCATAAATCCGGTCCACTATTACTATTAATAGTAATGCTTTTTTTAGGTGCCTCCAACACATTGAAAAGCATTCGTATGTGCAATGAAATGTCAACGCATTAGGTGACAATTGGCTTCTTAGCATTTCGTAACCTCCTCTGTCTCATCAACATGAGCACCCCACGTTGTCCAGAGGAGGTTTTCCACAAGCAAACCCTGTCCCCTTTGGACCTGCGATGTGATAGGTGTGAGCGTAGCCTGTGCCCCTGCACTATTCCTGTAATATTTGTGTGTCTGTGGGTATTTGTGTAATGTGCGGGGAAGGGAGGTCTCTCTGCAGGTATTATTCCTATGTTGTGTGTTCTTCAGTCACACTTAACGTTATTGGCGTGGAGTAGACGCTGCCTGATGGACGTAATGATTCCCTAGAAAAATAGCAATATATCATCTGTTAATTAAGTAAAATGCTGTTCATATGTAAGCATTGATCCACTCATATGACTGTATCCTGACTTAGATCCTCGCACATCCTAACTTACGAGGACCCTGCCATAATGTTTCTGCAACCTACATCAGGGTTGTATGTAAAGATCACCCCACGCCTTATGTATTCATGCATCGTGCCCCTTCCCGACCCATTGGTAGAAAGGCTTCCAGGATGGATATCTGGATCCTGAGGATGCAGACCCAAAATGCTGGCATCTCCCTTTCAAAGGGTCAGATTTACTAAGCTGCGGGTTTGGAAAATTGGAGATGTTTCCCATAGCAACCAATCAGATTCTAGCTCTCACTTTCCTATTACATACTAGAAAATATTAGCTAGAATCTGATTGGTTGCTATGGGCAACATCTCCACTCTTCCAAATCCACAGCTTAGTAAATCTGGCCCAAAGAGTGGAAAAACACCCACATTTATTAGGTCTGGATCCAGTCCATAGTTGTTCCGAACGTACCATTTAGTAGTAATATCATAGACTACTTTACCACTTGATTTAATACTGATGATACTCTTCTCATGGTAAGAAATACTCCTTAAAAGTTCTATGAGAAATATTTTTGCTCCAGTGAAAGCATCGGAGTACTAATAAAACATTTGCCAAAGAGATCTTTTCCTGGCTATATTTCGCATATATCTGTGTAAATGTTCATATACACTTGAAGGACCTGCATCCTCTCCGTAATTCCCAGGGATCACCCCATGTCCGATACTGGAAAATACCCGTATTATCGTATTTAAGCAGCTAAATACAAGTTGTTAATTTTGGTCCTTCCAGATTCTACTCTATGTTTTGGACCTCTTGTGACTGTTGAGCTGCAGTGTGTTCCTGGAAACGATATTAAAACAGTAGCAATTGTGTGCCCTTTATCTTACATTGTGGTGACTGAGCAAATATTCATGAGCAGGCGAATCCATTCTCCAGGAGCTTATGTCATTCCTAATGCATGTCTTGTATTGACCCGATGTCTACAACATCACCAATCTTTACCGGCTCTTGTAGGCTTTTGAAGGGCATCATGTTCTATATAGATTGCTCATCCCTTGTTGTAATTTTTGGTTTAATATTTGTAAAGGCTACATTTTAAGGCCTTATATTACTATACTTGTTCAACTAGAAATCACCATTATAATGTCAAGGTTTCCTCATTGTTGGTCACCTGTAGACCCTAACTATATGTAAGCACAGTGCATCATTGACTAGTAATGGACATGTTCCAGCCCTGTAATCATGCTGTTTTTTGGTCTTCAGGTTCAAATAAAACCTTTTACTGAAAGAAATGGATGCTTTTATGCATTAACCTACCTGCAGGCATCTTAAGCAAGTGTTAAAAGCTGTAACAACCAACTATAACCTCAATACAGTATGGAGCTGAGGGTGGCAGATGAAGACTAATGTTCTAGACTGAGCTAAATGTCCTGGCATAACGTAAATAATCGTGCAATATGAGTGTTTCATCTTTTTAGTGCTGAATGTGTTTGTACTAATGTTGCAAAATAAGAACGTCTTAGATTTTGTCCTATGCATGTGTGAAATCTTGGTCTGCTTTAGCTGTTTTCTAAAAGACTGAAGAATTCCAGCCAGAACGGATAATTTTAGCTGTGTTTAATCAATTATGGGTCATATTAGATAGACTGTAGTGTTTTTAATGCCTCCTCTATGAATTTCCATTTATGTGGTGTTGAGTCTGAAATAGAAACATAGGACCATATCCCAACCTCCGTCCGACACCCTATTTATACAGGCAAAGGGCTGGATCCAGACTTAAGTGCTTGAAATGAATTACTCCTGGGCTAAACCATGTTGATTGCAGGGGGAGTCAAGTGAATTGTATTCTTTGCATACAGGGAAATATCTTTGAATTGCTTACTGCACACAGATACTGACCAGCTTTACTATCACACTGTTATTTAGACTTGGGATAGGAAACATCACCTCTCACCTCTAATACTGTTTGCAACAGATGAAATATGACTCCCCTGCAATCACCATGGTTTAGCCCAGGAGTAACTAAGTTCAAGCACTTAAGTCTGGATCCTGCCCCGAGTGCATAAGTCAGTTGTCTGGACAGATGTGAATATGCACCTGACAGATGTTCCGCAAAGGATCTCTAGGCGTATGGAACGCAAGAGAAATTCCATACGCCTGGAGATCTGTCCAATAGGGCGGCGCATTCCCTTCTTCCTAAATTCCCTAAGGTGGGCAGGAGTGGAGCATTTCAAATTTTACGGTAGGGGTGGGTTTTAGTGATTAAGTGTATACCAGCGGTCTACGGACCGCTGATCCGCACTGGTGACTTGTAGCAACGCATGAGAGAGGGGATTGATGGAACAGTTCACTCCCATCTTCCGTGCGGACTGACCGATCTCCGTGCATGTGGTAAACGCAGGTCATGATGTGCTCCATAGACTGTGATGTAGAGAGCCACTTGGCCTATACAACTAATCAAGAGAATTTGGTGTACGTTTTAATCAGCGCTGGATTCCCACAGTGGGAAGTGCCAGTAAGAAAAAATATAAAATATGTAATTAAATAAATAAATTGTATAAAATATCCAAAGGTAGGTTGAGGGTAGTAGTAGTGATGATGATGGTTGTAGTATTCCTTAAGTGTACCTGTACGGTAAGGTGTACAGGTACACTTAAGGAATACTACAACCATCATCAACCATTCACCAAATTCTCTTGATTAGTTTTATTTACCTTAGGGGTTGGGACCCCCTTGGTGTATCTTCACAAGCAGCAGTATTCTTTTTTGCGCAAATTTTCTCCTTTTTCTATGTGTTACTTGGCCTATACAGTCCACTCGATTTAAAATAAACAACAAAAAGTTTACCTATTTTATTTTAGTAACAAAGAAGTAAAATCATAATCTTCCTTATTTCATATTTGTGTGGTCTGGATAACATGTTGAATTCAAACGACCAAATCTAACACCTCTGGTGTATAATTTTACTTATTAGTGCAATATGAACCACCCTAAAAACTGCATTTAATATCCTTCCTTCTGTTACTTACACATTAGCCTGAAGCTATCTGTAGTTTCAGACAATCGTCGATTCTGTTTTCCTCTTTTCTTTTGCCTGCAAGTTGCAGTTATAGTAACCCCGTCATTCTAATACACCTAACTGGATATACTTTATAAACCCAAAATACTGCACCCACCCAGTATCTGACAAACCATTATTCCAAAATCCCAATCTCTCCATGAACTTTCTCATGGACAAACTGAGGATAATATTAATTAAGCCGTCCAGTTCCTGGCCTTACCAATCATCATTATAGGCTGGTATAATTTTTGTCCTGTCCACTGGTGAATACATCTGTGTTCTAGTGACATATGGAGAATTTAACATTGTCGGCAGATACTGTATCCTGTGACGGGATCTTCACAGAAAAGGGCTGGAGTAGCTAAGGAGTATATTTAGAACCCATTTGCATAGACCAGCAGTATTTTATGGTGATTCACTTACGTTCAGGTTTTTTTTTTTTACAATAGAGAAACATTAATACTTTTCAGATGTCCAATAAGTTTTAAATTGTGGGTATTTCAGACAGTAGTATGCAAGAACACTTCACGTTTTGCATTACTAGTCTTTCCCATTATTTCCCTTGAAAATATAATTCCTATAGGAGTCAATTACCTGCAATTTATTTACATTGGAAGCTTTTGTCCCATCTCTCAAGAAAATGCTGACTTTCCATGAAAATGTGAACATATCAAATGCTTACATCCGAGGAGGAAGAAGCTGCCTCAAGAATTACATTGTAAACAAAAGCACCTTTTCTATACACAGATTAAAATATCAAATTATTCTAATTGCATGAACACCTGCTAGGCTTTTACATAAAACCTGGATTACAAATGCATTTGAGGATTCTCGACACTTAGAGAGGGAAGCCCAGAATTCTGTATTAGATTTGGGACTTGGGAAGGATCTTTGTGAGCAGGTTTTTCACAGACATGTAATCGATGCAGCAGGTTGCCCAAAATGTGGAGCTGTGTTTTAGTTGGGGCTGGGATGATGAGTGTCTAGGCATTTGTTTAATGGTGCAGTGTGAACTGAAGAGGCAAATTGATGTGTTATATTAAGTGTAGGAGAAACTGCAGTATTTACAGTTAGAGAAAATAGTAGAACTTAAGAATTGGACTTGAAAAAAATATATATCCGTAAACTATCATCGTTTAATAGAACATTGGGCCATATCCACAACAAGTTGAGTTCCTATAGCGGATTGCTGTGCGATCCTATGTCTATTGACCGCCGGATGCTACCTTAACGTTTACACACCGGAAAATGCATAAATAACTATCGAATGTAAGTGCTTAACCGACACCAAGTCCTTACTGTACAATATAAATACCTCCCACCATGTGTCCACAATGTATGTGTGGCGGCTTGTCCCGCCATTGGAAAGGCTTCCAGCATGGAAGCCTGGATCCTGAGGATACAGATCCATGCTGTAAGCCTTTTGGGAATGTACGGAGTGGAAAATGTGCGTAAATGGGTAGCACAGTGGCTCAGTGATTTGCACATGTGCCTCATAACGCTGATCCTTGTTTAGACCACCGGACGTATTGCATATACGTCTGGTATTTCGGTAAACACCGGACGTATATGCAATACATCTGGTGGTCTGAATACGGGCCGCTGAGTTCATGAGTTCCATTCCTGGGTAAGGCCTTATTTCTGTGGAGTGTGTACATTCTCATGTGTCTGCGGGGGTTTTCTCCAGATGCGGGTCACCACTGAGAACGGCCGCCGGGGAGAAGCAATCAATCCACCGATGGAAGATGTAGCGGCGAATGGTGAGTATTAATGTAATCCCCAAAACTTACCCTAACCTTCCCCATCCATTACCTTGACCCTAAGACTCCCCTCCCCGCAGCCTGACCCTAAGACTCCCCTCCCCGCAGCCTGACCCTAAGACTCCCCTCCCCGCAGCCTGACCCTAAGACTCCCCTCCCCGCAGCCTGACCCTAAGACTCCCCTCCCTGCAGCCTCTTACTCCCTATAGACTCCCTTATAATACTCACCTGTATAGTCCGGTGCAACAGGTCTGCACTGACGGTTTTGAAATAATGGGTAAATAGGCCAATAGGCTTACTTAGCCATTCATAAATAAAGTTTTCAAATTTGGCGCTATTTTCTAAATAGAGACAGTCGAATATTAACTTTTGGTTGTCTCTATTTCAGAAATAGCATGTTCAAGCATCCCGTTTCCTCCAACACTCCTAAAACCCTGCTGGTAGGTTAATTTACTAATTTAACGTGTGTGTGTGTGTGTGTGTGTGTGTGTGGGGCAGGGACTGAAGTGAATGTCAGATATCCTCTTCTAAGCGCTGCGGAAAATTAGTGGCGCAATTTTTTAAATTTTTTTTTAAACATCTAGACACAGAAAACCATAGCTCCTTGCCGGCCACTTGTGCCGTATGGATGGGGCATTGTCGTCCTGGAAGATAGAGCTTTTGTCAAGAAAGAAATGCTGTTGCAATGGGTGATGATAACAGCCCTGTGACATTTAATAGCAGGACCCAAAGCATTGCAGGAAATCTCGCCACCAGAATATTCCAGACCAACTGGAACCTTTCACTGTAAGAGGTCCATAGGTTGGTGCCAAACATTACCATTTGTGTACAACAAGGGGGCGTATTTAGGAGGGAGACAGAGCAGAAAAAAGATGATATTGGGTAAAGGAGGGCTCCGCTTCTCCAGACCCTGCTGTCTCCAACTGTTCTGTATGGGGAGAGTGGGGTTGAGATATTCAGTATGTGGAAAAGAGCTGAGCTTTTCACTTGTTCTACACTAGGATGTACATCTCAGGACTGCTACTGGTAAGATGTAGGTACCTTACGGTACTAATGAGTGTCATGGCTACCTTAACAATCCGTGCAATGTCCGCACGGATATGGCCTCCACCCACCCTCTCTGGCTAATCTAAATCCCTCCCCGGGGCGTCATTACGCTGCCTCTTTCTACATAAAATACTGAACTGGTACGTAGATTGCATAAGGGACCTGCTACCTATGCATAGTAGGTCCTATACTAAGGATACGCACCTAAGAAGTGACTACTTCTGAGGTGTGAATCTGGTCCTCTGCTCTTATGTGCATATCATTATGAAGACCCTGACAATGCTGAAGAAGGATCTTGAACTTGTAGCCTATAAATCTATTTGATATTTAATAATTAGTATGTAGTCTTACAATGGCTTTCCTGATTTGATAAATGAGGATTTTTTTGTTTTACCTGTGTGCTACTAAAAAATACTAATGAATGTAAAAAAAATGTTTCATGCATTTAACTTCAAAAGGCTTTTACAGCCTCTTTCATTTTCATGATTTATTTATTTTATAGACTGACGTAAGCTGGACAAATGCTGGGGTGATATTCCACTAGGGAAAGCTCCTGATATCCGCGCCCCACACCTCTGCTCCTGGGACATCGCGCCACCCCCCTCTCCTTCTGGGACATCTAATCCTGGCGGAAGAGGGGAAGGGCTGCCAAGATTGACAGGAAGCCCTTGCAGCTGATTGGCTGCTCAAGCCTCCTGTCAGTCTTGACAAGAGGCCCACAAGACAGAAGAAACTACAGTCAGCCATGTGTAGTACCTCCACCTCATGGATGAATTTTCCTTGTCTGTCTGTCTGACTTGCATAATTACCAGATAGCGGTAATCTAGTAATGGAAGCCCTGTATCTCTTGCAGAATACAGAACTTCATTACTTTATTAAATATGGAGTCAGACAGATTGGATCACAAGCGTGATAATTGGAAATGGCTGCACATTACACAATGTTACAAGCTCGTGCTCATAATATTTCCAGCATTCCATAAGATCAAATAATTGTATGAGAGCATTTCTTGTTTAATTATTGGACTTCTGGAAAATTCTGACCACTCACTATAACGAAATTTGGCCCAAATTCAATAATTGTATGATCGGCTGATAATGACTGTAGTGTATGTGGGTGGGAACAAGGGTCCGGATTCGCAGTTACGTAGTTTTCGTCTTATGTACGTTGTTTTAAGAATTGAGCTGCTACACATGCGTAGTACTTATTTACACTATCTACATACCATTTCTGTACGTAGATTGTGTAAGCGCAGTCTTTGTACCGTGCTTACGCAATCTACGTACAGACATGGTATGTAGATAGTGTAAATAAGTACTAGGCATGCGTAGCAGCTCAATTCTTAAAACAACGTACATAAGACGGGAAATACGTAACTGAATCCAGCCCAAAATTTTTATTTCTTTTTAAAAATTGTTGCTTTAAACAACTTTTACAATATTTGTCACATTGAAATCAGATGAATGTAAGATGAACTCTTTTTATACGATAATATTTCTACCTAAATATTTCTATAGACTCGTGTCATTTAGTTTATCTGTGTTTATTTTAAGAATTGACTTATGTATAAACTACTTTGTAAAGTATTGATTACAGCTTTTCATTAAGCAAAAAACAAAACCTAGCAGAGTATTTCCTGGACCTCTCCCTCCATCGTACAAGCTACATAGTGGAGTTTTAGTAAGACACATCAGAGTTTATCCCAGGTACTACTCATCTCCAGCCAAATACTGGGAACTGAGAACATCTGCTAGAAGATGCTGAAGAGTTCGACAATGCACTAATTAAATTAGTCTTTTTCTGGGGTTGCAGGCTACACTAATTGAATTTGAATCAACCGTGTGTTTATCTGTGTATATTTGAAATGAGAAAAGCTTAAAACCTCTGGGAGTAGAATAGACTGACTCACATACATGACCAATCAAGTGTACTGTGCTGCTCTCTAATGGTCCCGAGCGGTATTGCCATCTCTCAGGGGAAAATTCCAAGCCATGCAATCTCACTGCTACCCTCTGTTTCCTTTATAATGGTTCTGTTACAATGTATGTCTACAGCATATGTATAATATTTAAAGGGCTTGCAGCTAGTTATACTACTTATGTTTCTCACCTTGATTAAGTTTTTTCTTTAAACAAAAGTTTTTGTTTTTTTTGTTTCACTTATTTTTGCATATTTTTAAGTTTCATAAAATGTAGAATTTTTTTTTTTTATATTTCCATGAACATTTTACAGACATTATGCTGTTTCCCCACAGTTTCTCCAATTTCTTATTTATTAGTAAAGCTTGACCATACACTGGGTCGATTATCGTTCCCAGCAATGGGTGTTTCAATAAACTGAAATGTCCTGTGATTGGCACCATACACCTCTCCTGCTGGGACCGATAATCCTAGCAGAAGAGGGAGGCACTTAAAAAATAGGGAGCCATTCAGCAAGCCAATTGGCTGCTTTAAATTGTCAGGCGTTTTATTTAAATCAAACATGCCCAAAAGACCAAATCATCGTACCAGGTTTTTGGTGCGTTTATCTGGTGTTTTAAAAATGAATCCTGGCCACTAACTAGATTTGCCGATCACCCAATAATTGAATCCCTCAAGTTCCAGCCGGAACTTTGAGAAAGGGCTCAGAGAGAGCCTAAAACGCGTAACTTGGCGGCAGCAGGGGATTTGGGCGTTGCCTACCAGGACCAACAGTACCTGTTGTACACCATCTAGCCATTACCCAGGTTCTTCTTTGGCATTATATGACTGTTGATTATCCATCTTCCTGGTATGCACTGTTTTCATCCCTCATTTTTTGATTGTTTTTTCTTGTAATTAATAAATTTGTTTTTATCTTATTTTCCCTGCGAGGGGTAAGGGTTGCCTTTCAAGCAATGGATTTATTGGACACCCCCCTGCTTTAGTGTTTAGGATCCATCTGACACTTCCCTCTGATGATATCACCTAGCGCTTTTATTTCCCTCCGTTCTTTGTTCTGTTAAACATCATCACTTTACTTTTCCACAGTTTAATAAATCTAGCCCCAAATTGACATTGTTCTGACTGAGTTTAGGTTTTGGATTCTGAAAATATCTTCAGAAAATGCCCCCTCCGCTTATGCCCAGCAGTGTGGTCCCTTCTGTGCGTCATGCTAGTGATGTAACAAGCATGCAGCAATAGGCTGCGTTCCCACAAATGTTGTTCAGCCCACAAAATGGCTGCTGCCTCTGTCGTATGGATCTCTTAAATCCTGTACCTGTTCCTGACAGCACGGCAACTTGGTGCTTCTGCTGTAGTTTTCAAATTCACATTGGCCAGGTTGTTCTGTAAATTAAACACTGACAGCTACCCCGAGGGATGCAGCCAAAGTATTTATGATGATGTGCTGATTACACAAAATACACTGCAAGCAGAAAACAGCTGCAGACAACAAACCTCTTAAAATGAATACAATTAGTACGCACACCCTCATTGTTCCTAGTGTTGAAAGTACAATGCAGAATGCTAATGAAGGTCTGCTAGACTTTCTAAGAACAAGTCTGGTCTCTGTACATGCTTTACTTCACCCATTGCTGTGATTTATTTCATTTTTAAATAAAGTTTTTTGACAAATCGTAATCAGATGAATTCTTTCACCTTTTAACATTTTGTGTTTTGTTTTTTCCCCGTTGTTGGACCTGGCAGTTGCTGGAGGTGGGGACCATTTATCATCACCGCTTTGAGACTGCTTCGGAAGTATGTTACTAAATTGTTAGATTTCTATCCGTTGTTGTGAAATGTTACTTAAAAAAAAAAAAAGCAAAATATGTGTTGTTTATGTCTGTGATTTGTGTCACCAGAAATAATAACCCTTTAATGGCAGAGGGCAAGACCTGTTCCGTCTGTCGGATGTCCTAATATACAGAACTGCCTTCTGCGCTTAACATCTGGTGCGTTCATGCGCCATTCCCTCCAGACACCTGGCTTACGCACTTTACGTCGGGTATTGGATGGACGTCTGAATCTGGTCCTCAGAGTTGAGTTCATGTGACCCCTTCCTATCTCTCTATGCAATACTGCAATGTTGGTTTAATTTTATTTTTAATTTCCCTTATTAATATGTAATCGCTTCATAAAGATCAATGATTACATGTAAATGTATTAATATATAATGTAATCTTGTGTTTATATGCGCTGGATCTCCCCTCTTGCTAACTATGAAGTGCTGTGGCATCTTGGAACCCATAATAACAACACAGTATGCTTTGTAATAGCGCACTTTACATATAAACTACCTACATTATAGGTGGCGGCATAAAAATACATATCTGTGTTCATTATATCCCTTTGAGTCGTTATGCTAGAGCAGCGTGGAATCAGCTCTGTTATTGAGTTAATTTTTGCTAATCACAACGGTTAAATATACTGTGGGTATGCCAGCAGCATGCTCTTATCAAAGGTTATTACCGTTTTACATGTCTCAATCACAAGAGACCAAGCTATTTTTTATTTTTTTTTGTCCTCTGATGGCTGACATCCATCCCGTGTGACAGACTGACTTCTGTGTAATCATCTTGCTTTAATCAATAGAATAATTGATAAACCAGATAAGATTTAAACTGATTAACTCCCAGCCAACCTCCCGCGAGGCACGGACTCACTTAATTTTGACATGTGTGTAGTGTACCCTCCAGATGAGAAGCAGCCTGAATGATCTGTTTTTATTTGCTTAATGATGGGGAGGGTGTTAAAGTCAAGTGTTTAATTAACCCAGCAATGGGCTGCGCTGTCACTTACACATATAGCTGATTGAAATATCTCACCGAGAATCCAGAGCTGGAATTGTGATGTGGCACTGAGATGGAAGATTACTTTCTCAATGCATTTGCTGGGTCACTGCCCTGAATGTCTTAGTGAGGAAAATTCATTCACTTTAGGGGGGAAAAGAAATCAGCATTTAAATAAATGCTGCCCTCTCTGTTTTTAAAGTTAACTAAATTATACAGTATCTCTTTATATAAATCTAATGTCTTCGTCTTGCCGGCTACCTCTGGAGTTTAGTATTTTTAATAAGCCTTGAAGGAGATCAAACCCTAGTAACAATTTCTTATTATCCTGCTGCATTAGATGCAAATTGATTTAGCCGTAATCTATACCAGTTACTCAAGGACTAATCATTTGCTTGTGGTAACTAATTTTTGTGGCTTTGAATTTCTACTTTAGATATTTTATGTCACACATTGACATTTTCTAATACCATCCCGCAATAGCAATGCGTCCTGCCTGCTGATATATACTGTTTTTCTTTAACTGAACATTGATCCGTTTATCTGCAGCGGCATACAAATACAGTTAGCGCAATAAATTAGCTGTTAAGCTGGGTACACACTTGTTCAATCCTCTTCAGAACCATCTTCCGGCTAGGCTCTCTAAACAATCTTACAGCAGACCAGGTAATCCGATGTTACAGCAGACCTCCGACCTACATCTGCTGAAAGATGAGATTTTTGCCAGACCGCCTGTCACTCGCATACGATGGCAGCGCCGCTTGACGTCTGAACCGAAAGAAGAATTTGATCAATTAGTTGCTAGGTGACTGGTGATTGTTGATTGTATCACCTGATTCTAAGCAGGTTTAGAAATCATTTGACCAAATTTGATTGGATGTTAATTGCAGTTGTGCACACATATACAATTTGCATCCAATCCGACCGCCCTGTGGATAAGTGTGTACCTAGCTTAAATTTATAATGTTCAAACTGTCAGGGATTGGCTAGTGGGGGGTGTTCAGTACTGGCCCCGGATATGCAGTGTTCTTGCTGACGTGATCAAACAAGATTGCTGTTTGGTTACAATAGTACATGTAGTATATAGGTACACAGTGGAGGGTTTGAGAAGAAGTGACGTTAAACCAGTTACTAAAATGATGAGTTCAATTAATTTAGAATCTTTTTGGAAGACAAAATTGCTAGATCAGTTATCACACCAAGTGACATGTTCTCTATAACTGGCGATTAATCTGTCTGGCATCAATTATACAGGCATAGATGTTCCTCTGTAACGCACACACACTTTCTCCATGGTGGATGATATTGTGGTTCATGGGCCTGATTCAGAGATCCGTCGGCGATGGGATCACAAATATACGCCTCTAAGTGGCAGGTCAGAGCAGGTTACATCCCACTGAATAAACAGTCACTCTCCTTGCAAACAGCGGCCGGACCTAAAATTAGACCTGCATTGACTTGCCCTATCTGGCCGCACTCACTTCCGACCTTATGTGTATTAGTTGCGTATATTTAGGGTCCTAAGTCTGTAAGCGCGCCCACGTTCCCTCATCTCAATGCCTCCCCCCGCCCATTCTCAGAGACCTGTTTGGCCTTTTCATGATAGGAAACACTTGCTGGAACTAGAAGGGAGTTGGATTTGGAGACCAGATGCAGACCTAGATGAACCTCCCTGACTTCAGCTACGTCTGGGCTTTTTCCGGCTTATTAGGGCAATACCGAACCACATGTCATTTCAGTCCACAATATAAACACGGTCCCTGGACCTTCCTACTGTTTTTCTTGTGCTGAGAGGTGATAGGCCCCTAATTGCATAGGTTCAGGAGCATTTTCATTAAGCAGATTTAAAGGATTTGTGACAGGAGACAGCCGATCTTCTTTCTCAAATTTTCGTTCACGAAATCTGCGATCTATCCAAATGGCGAGAGCCATTAAATCCTCCAAGGATCCTGAGATAGGGTATTAGACCAAAGAGTCCTTAATTTGGTCAGAAAGACCTAGATGGAACTCTCGGGCATGCCCAGTAAACCATTCGCTTATTACTTTAAATACAATATTCCTTTTTTTTTTTTTATTCTCTAAAATGATCTCCTTTTTTGCTGTTCTGAATTGTTGCCTCATTAGAATGAAGAATTTTACCCACTAAGCTATTAAAAGGATTTCTGGGAGCGAAGAATTTTACCCACTAAGCTATTAAAAGGATTTCTGGGAGCTAGCCACTCTAAAGTGGTAAACCTAAGGACAGCCAAATGTCAGTGCTGGGCATCTTTAATGTTGTAGTTTCATTTTAGAGATTAAATAAGTGTTCAGTACAACGTACATGAGAAAGTTTGTGATGCCCATGATTGTTCTTCCTTTATCTGTTAAACTCTATAAGATGAATTGAATCCCGGGGAAGTTTATAAAATACATTGCAGTCATTATTTGGATATCCGGCTGTCTCGTCCTGGTGGGCAGGTATAATGTCCTGTGTCTTCTAGAGGGTCCTGTACAGATTCACCCGTCAAGACTCCTGGAAATTGTTTTCAGATGTTGGCAAGTGTGCAGATAGATCATAGCGGTTTTATTTTTCAGTGCATGATACTTTCCAATTACAGAACAACGTTGTCCTGGTAGTAAATGCCCTGGTCCATTACTGACATTTTAATGAAATGACTGTGAAACTGCTATTCCTGCCAAAGTCCAGGAAGTATTGTCTGGTGCAACTTGATGCCGTGACTTTAACTGTTCTTGGCAACTGCAGCTGTGATGACAGCAAACAAGGAGCTTTAGCTTAAAGATAGGGTGCCACTTAGCAGCACTGCCATAAATCGAATCTCTGGCCCACGCAAGACACTCTGTTCAATTTTCCTCCGTGAGGATCCCTTATAATGGGAAATTAGAAGATGTTTATTGGTGAACTCAGAGCTTCTTTTTACCCTGTGCTATTTCTGAATTATTAAACCCCCCATATGCTCTATTGTTCCTTCTTGTTGGTAAGCCCTTAATGAAAGGTAAACCATTAAAGTGACTTCATATAAATACATGACATGTATCAGTGTCAGAATGTCATGTTCCTGTTGAATGGAGGGATTTCATGTATTAGAGATTTTATTGGTTACTGTTAAAACCTTCCATAGAGTAAAATCAGGGGACCTGTCCTTGCTTGCCAGGAAGGAAATTGCGCCACCCTGTGGTGTTGTGAAACTACTAATCCCATCATGCTCCAACAATTTTCCCATAGCTGATTCCCAGCAGAGTGTGATGGAAATTCCATATTCGCTATACCTGCCTAGTCTGTTTCTTGCTATGCAATGCTATGTTATAATAATTGTTAATATGGTAAAAAGCTACATAATAGCGCTAGATAAAAACCTGTTGATAACAGTAATGTACTGCATCCTGGATTAGAAATGCAATGGCACTCGTAAGTCCATTCATACAGTGTACGTGGGATAATAAGGGTGCATGCAGGAGCAGTACAATCCCCTTGCGTGCACAGAACCATTACCATGAATGTTACTCCCCTACTACTCGTATGGGAGGCTGCATAATGCAGAATCGTACGTAAGTGCTAAGACAAACTCTTACTATATGATTTGCATCAATCTTTTTAAGCCCACCATGTGTACACCAGGTATACACAGTGGGCTGTCGCACCCCGCCGCCTCAAGCTGTTGCTGCACAGAATGCAGCATTGATCGTGTTGTGTTCCAATACGTTACAGACCTTGGGCCAGATCCTAAGCTAAGTACGCTGGTGTATTTACGCTAGCCGTTGACATGATTTCACCCATTTGTACACTTTTGTACTTTTTATTGCACATGCGCGCGGCAGACATAACTCCTAACGTACGTACCATCAGCGTAAATACGAACGAAGGGGCGGGGGGCATCAATACGACACCCGTAATTACGCTTTGGAGGCAGAGGGAGGCATTTAAATTGGACAGTATGGGATGGGTTTGGCCGTCATGTACTTAAATCCATTACGTCGTTAGTACTTTTGCTAGGAAAAGTTAAGGTAGGGTTTGGAAAGCGTAAAACGACCAAAGTACATACGAGCGAGGGGAGTGCATAGTAATTACACTAGCATAAATACGTTACGCGTTCTAACGTAACTAGTCCGTAGGTCTGGATTTACCCCCTTGTGTATAGAAGCACTTACTGACGCGTTTCGTTCTGCTACTGAGGACTTTTTACATAGCGCTTTTGATGGTGCCAGTACAAAAAAATCCCACAAAATGTTACTTTACAAGTAACGGTACACACAAAGACGTTCCTTCACATCCCCTGAATTTACAATACTTTATAACAGGCATAGCTAATATCTGACAAAGCTTGATGGAACTTGCAGGTTGCCTATGCTGCCTTACACTCTACTATCCTCTACTATAACAGCACCTACCCCCTGAGTATGAAAACCTACGCAGCCAGTAT
>WWET01000082.1:203558-225001 GCA_011038615.1 Limnodynastes dumerilii | reverse complement strand
GGAACTAGTATTTATTTATTAACAGGTTTTTATATAGTGCCATCATATTACGTAGCACTTTACAATTTTAATAATCATAACATAGCTGGATAAAAAGAGACAACAAACAGACTGGGTGGATGAAAGTGCCCTGCCTCCAAGCTTACTTTCTGTAAGAGATTGGGGAATGATACGAAAGTTCTTTATATCACACAATGGAGCAGGCAGGTTACATGATAAATGTGCTCAGTGCTCTGTATGATCCAGTCACACAGCAGTGTTCGTAGCAGAACTGAGGGTGATTTTAGAATGGAAAGAAAGTGTTTAAGTTTGTGATAAAGTAGAAGTAAATAGGGTAGACAAACGTTAAGAAGTAGGTTGATGAATTTGGTAAGCTTGTCTGAGGAGGTTAGTTTAAGGGAGAGTTTGAAAGTCTGGAGAGTAGAGGATAGTCTTACTTGGCAAGACTTGTTATTCCAGAGAGTGGGTGCAGCCCGGGAGAAGTCCTGTAATCGGGAATCAGAGCATTTGTTTAGTGTAGAGGAGAGCTGTATATCCTGTGATGATCTGAGAGAGCGAGCTGTGATATATCTTGAGATGAGTGAGGATATGGATGTGAGTGCAGTCTTGTTGATAGTTTAGATTTGTAGGTTAGCAAAAGAAATTGTATTTGATTCTGTAAAGTACAGGCAACCAATGTAGAGATAGACGCAGTAGACCAGCTCTAAAATAAGGTTTTGCAAGGAAAATCAGGCTAGCTGCTGTATGGAATGTAGACTGTAGGTTGTAATTTTTTTTTTTATAACTGGGGAGTCCAATAAGGAGAGCAGTGCAATAATTAATGTGGGAGATGATTAATGCACGAGTGAGAGTTTTTGTAGTGTCTTGTGTGAGATATTTGCATGTTCTGCTATATGTAACAGGATTTAGAAACAGATTTATGTGGAGAACAAAGGACAGTTGGATATCAAGGTAACACCTAAGCAGCAAGGGATTATGTCAGTGTTGTCAGCAAAAATAGAGAGACCGGGTGAGTAACTTGTATTAACAGGTGGATATATTATTTGTTTTGTTTTTGAATTATTCAGTTTGAGATGTGGGAGGACATCCAAGGTGAAAAGGCAGAGAGGCAGTAAGTAGTAGTGAGGAGACATTACTAGTGTTCGGTTAGCTGTATAACGAGACCCAGTGAAAACTGAGCTTGGCACACTAGGAGATACGTCCACATGGGGTCCAAATAAACTCCACATATCTAATCCCTGCAAGGGGGACGGGGATAGGCCTGCAGCTGATTTGAGGGGGTGGTGGCAGGCACATGCACAGAGCTCTGGAGCAGGTCCATAGTGTTGTAATTAGTACTTGTTTAGCGGATAGTGAGGTTTGCCTTCTCTTCTGTAATTCACTCCTTTGTTTCCTTATAATTTATCGATGAAACTACTTGACAGAATTTTTGGAGACATTGTAGTTCTGTGTGTTCTGACCCAGTGTATTTTCTTGTTTCAGACATACAACAGCTGTGCCAGATTGTGCTTAAACCACGAGACCGTCTGTGTGTCGGGGTCTGCCATGAAGACTGAAAGTTGTGTGGTTAAAGTAAGTCAAAACTTTTTGTTCTTCATATTGTTGTTTATTGTATTTTATTTATTTTATTTTATTACACTGATCAACACACTATCCAGAGGCATAAATTCAGCTGCTTACCCTACATTCATGGAACTGGCAGAGACTGGCACCTTAAGACAGTGCCTGGAGCTCCGTGTGTGTAAGAGAGCACCTGGAGCTCTGTGTATGAGTTAATTGCATTCATCAAGCTGAGAGCTGTTAGTAATGTATTTATACCACTGTTGCTGACTTTCATGGAATGTCCAGGAGAGACACGGCTGCCCCTGGGATCCTGAGAGTTGAAGCTTTAATGGAAGTCACTGCCTGAAGACCTGAGGGATTTCTAAGCCTTGTCTCCTTTTGTAACCCAGTGAATAGCAGCTGTGATTAGGCAGGGGTGGGTCTCAAGTAAGATTTATGTAAATCACTTCCTCAAATCCCGCCCTTGTGCTGTCGTCTCTTGTATATATCAGAAGGGAGGAACAACAAGTCAGTAGCTGTAGTAAATTTAAGCAGGAAATTTGTTTGGCGTTCTGGCGCTCACTAGTGTTGCCCTCCCAATGTTGTATTAAATAGTATTAGATCTAGTATCTAATACTACTAGTGAGCGCCAGAACGCCAAACAAATTTCCTGTTTAAATTTACTACCCTTATGCTCCATTCAAGTTAGTGGATAACTTGTACAGTTCAGGCTGCCCTAGTATACTAGAATACTTTTGTAACAAAAGGGAGGGAAGTGAGGAAGCACCTAAATCCTATCTGTGTGCAGTAGTACACCAAAATATCTAAAGTCAGTAGCTGTGACTTATAGACAGTGCTAAGTACTCGTACATGAAGCCGCTAACAGCATTTCTCACACGCCAGAAAAATGCCCCGTTCCCATACCATTTACACTTCAGCTTCTTCATTTGACACTAGCACCCACATCATTGCTATCCGAATGAACATACTAAGGTCCCTAACACATACATACACACACTATGGTTATTAACCTATCAGCATGTTTTTGGAGTGTGGGAGGAAACCGGAGCACCAGGAGGAAACTCACACAGACACAAGGAGAACATACAAACTCCACACAGATAAGGCCTAGTCTGGGAATCAAACTCATGACCTCAGCGCTGTGAGACACAAGTGTTACTCACTGAGCCACCATGCTGCCTCAATGGTTTCCTCTAAAATCATATATTGGTCATTCCTCTGATTAGATTAAAACTGCTGTTATTAGCTAGACCTGAGTCATCCTAGAAGATAATATATGCATCTACGCCTGCTTTTCCATTCTGCGTATGCACACGTATCCTTGCTACCTCATCGCAATCTTTTCTTTCTTGCCCAGACTTATGGGGAATGACGCTTTTAAATCCTTCAACCATTGGGGCTGGGTTTTAATCACGAGTAGGCGGGACTTCCTTTTACAATATACAATATGGGCGTGCCCTCTGCTTGGTAAACAGTGGGGGCGCTCTCCTCTTTATCTGTGCCAAGAGATCTGTCAGCTGTGCAAACTCCCAAATGCATAGATATAGCTGTTGTTCTGAGATCTGATCAGAAAAGAATTGGATATCCGTGTCCTTTGTCTTTAAATATGCATAGACATCCATGTTCTGTTGTAGTGACAGCTTTGCTATCTTAAGCTGGGTACACACTACAGCATCCAATTATTGTGCTGATCACATGATAAATGTGTTTTGTGAGAAATTGTACTATTGTGCATACTCCCACGGTTGTATTGTATCATTCCAAAGCATATTGCATAGCTTGATTTGCTTTGATAAACTTCAGAATTGGGACGACATTGTTACATTGTTGATTGTGAATTTTATAAAGTGTGTGTACGCTTTTGCGACCATCCGACCAAGGGTGTGGGTCCACGGAAAGAACGGCACTATTTCGATAGGGCCATTTTTCCCCAGCCAGTTTCGAACTGGCTAGGATTTCAATTGCTTATGCCTCGATGAGGCATAGCAATTGATCCATGGAACACTGAACACAGTGCTTTGAAAGGTAAGGCTCAAAACCCTAACCTTAACCCTATCCCTATCCTAACCCTACCCCTAATTCTAATCCTGACTTTCCCCTTCCATTACCCTAACCCTCCCTTCCACACAGCCTGACCCTAACACTCCCTCTCCTGCAGCTTGACCCTAACCCTCCTTCTCCTGCAGCTTGACCCTAACCCTCCTTCTCCTGCAGCCTGACCCTAACCCTCCCTCTCCTGCAGCCTGACCCTAACCCTGGAAAGGTTACTCACCTTTCCCATGGTCCGGGTCCTGTGGTATCAGCGGCGTTTCCGAAAAGGAATGGGTGAGTATGCCGATTGGCATACTCACCCATTTTAAAAAAACATTCTAAAATAGAGGGGTATTCGAAATAGGGACATCCGAAAAGGAACTTTCGGATGTCCCTATTTCGGAAAATCCCTCGTTCTGTGCAGGGACTGCAACCGTCTGACCAGTGAGTTTGTAAATACTTCATCCGACAGAGATACCGTTGCGGGAATACGTATTAAAATAAATTATGGCGCAATCGTTTGAGCGGAGGCTTATGGGAGATGAAAATAAGAGATCTGACAATGGTGTGTGCGTATGTATCCGCATTCTCAGCGGGGCTTTCAGTAAAATTCTATGTAGTTTATACCCATATTTTCTCTGCCAAAATTCACAAATTTGGTCAATCCTTTACCTGTTTGTTATGGCACGCTTTAACCAGTATGATGCTTTAAACAATATGATTTATTTTATTAAAGCAATTCAATAACAAAGCCGGCTGCATGGAAAGTGTGTGTGTGTGTGTATAAATAGGGTCCACATATCGACTTTCATTTCCCTGTTTAAACTTCCGCTATTCATTCAATGCGTTTTAATAGCTCGGTTGTTTAGTTTAGAGAATTCTATTTAAAGGACAGAAGATATTGCTGTTTGGATTGTGCTGAAACAGTGTGATTGTGGCATGTTTAATGAGCACAGAGTCCTTTTCTTATAAGTGATAGTAAATGTTTCCCTGGAGAATAACAACCAAGTATGAATTGTGTAACCATTTAACTTTTTGTACCACTTTGCTTTACCAGCAATTAAGGGGGAAAACATATTGTCGGCGATTGTATAGTACGCAATGCATTTTAGGCATGTGTGCTTTTCAGATGTATGTTGACGGTTAATTTTGCAGATTCTATGCAGATGTTCTTTGAGACAGAACACAGACTTTTCTCGTATTGTGGGGATTGGAAAACACAATGGGATACATGGATCATTGAGTAAATCCTACAAACAGAATTCTAAGTGTGTGAGTGGGGAGGCCTTTCACACCTCATTCTGCAATATGCTCAGAGTGAGGCAGCGATGTGGTGTAGGGGAAAGTGGCATTGTGAATACCATATACCTTCTGTAAAAATACTAAAAATGATAAACTTATAGAACTTATTTTCTCCCATCTCCTCCAGAGTAGCGTACAATCAAGTAAGAAAGGAGTTTTACCGGGAATAACTGTTCACTGGCTGCTCACTGAGTGTAATTTAAAACCGTTCTTCAAAATATTTTTGTTGCATGTTTCACAAAATTTAATTCCTTTACATTTTCTGCATTACCCCAGTCGAGTGTAGGTCCCCGTAGTAATCGGCCCTATTTCGAAAGGGCCGTTAGCTCCCAGCCAGTTGGTTATGCCTCGATGAGGCATAGGAATCGATCCCCGGAGCACCGAACACTGTACTCCTAAAAGTGAGTTTCCCCCAACCCACACTCGAGAACATCCAACTTCTTTTGCAATTTCCTTTGGAGGCTTTCCTTGTGGAGGGTGTTAATGATGCTTTTCTGCACAACTGTCAGGTCAGCAGTCTTCCCCGTGATTGTGAATTCTACTGATCTAGACTGAGAGACCATTTAAAGGCTCAGGAACCCTTTGAAGGTGTTTGGAATTTTTTTGCTGATTAGAGTGTGACACTTTGAGCCTACGATATTGAACCTTTTCACATTATTCTAATTTTGTGAGATTTAGATTTTTGGGTTTTTCATAAGCTGTAAGCCTTAATATTCAAAATGGAAACAAATAAAGGCTTGAAATATCTCACTTTGCATGTAATGAGTCTATAGAATATATTAGTTTCACCTTTTAAGCTGAATTACTGAAATAAATGAACTTTTGGACGATATTCAAATTTTTCGCATTTTACCTGTAGGTTAAAAAAGGCTTTACACAATAAAATGACCCTTTCATTTTGAGATTATTATTAAGCTTTGAGGTGATTATTGTCCCCTCGAACTTCAATTAAGTCACTTTATAATGAGCCTAATTTGAGGATAGGAAGCAGAGAAAACATTTTTCTGGTAGCCCTGGAGAATGGCTATCATGAAATAATTACTCACATGGGGATATTTTTAGCATCCGGTGATAATTCCCACCACACAATACCGAAAGGGATTTATGACTAGCAGTGATTCATTGTCTTTTAATTTGACATATGTAGTTTTCTAGCATAAGAACTTAAGGATAATATTGAAGGAATAAACATATTTTCGAGTCAGCAATTTTGCCATGGTCGTTTCCATTGAGTATGTCTCAGTGCTCATTTGTTAATTATATACCAGCAATAAAATAAGTGTAAAACACATGCTTCAACAATTCCAAACATTTAAATTGCTTAAGAAAATATTCTGTTCATGTACAGGTGATACTTTAGGGAAGTTGTTTGTGAATTATAGTGACTAATAAGAAGACAAATATGTTTTTATATATTTACCATATGGTTATATATAACCATTTACAAAATTAGCTTTCAATATGCCCTGAAATACTGTTCCTTTTCTCTTCAGTAGTTACATTATTCAAACAAAGCAGCTTCAAACATTGGAGCTCAAACTATTGCTTTCTATTTCCACCTTACCATCTTTCTATTTCTCTCTTTATTTTCTTATTTCTTTCTTTTTCTGTTTTTTTTGTTGTTAGCCATGCTTTGGGCATTATTATTATTATTATTATTATTATTATTAATAATGATTATTTATAAAGTGCCACACAGCATCCGCAGTGCCATACAATAGGCAATAGCAAAGATAATAGTTACATATACAATACAATAATTAACGGTGGGTATAAAAACATAGGAATGGAATACAATACATGTACAATGCAAAAATAAAATACAGTACAAAAATAGCTGAACAATATGTAAGGAAAAAAGATGCTGGATGTGTGTGTAGGAGCAAATGAATAAGGAGGTAGACAGAAGACAGAAAAGGTGGGAAATGATGCTCAGCTTTAAGCTGCTATCTTCTCTTGGTTATCGTAAGTTTGGACCATCCTGCAAATGTTCTCGTGTCCGTCCTAAAGCTGGGTACACACTTAACCGGTTTGTGTCTAATCCGACCTCTGGCAGCGCTCACGTGATTGTTCATAACATCCAGTCCTGGTCTCCTGTTCAGGTCAAATGATTTTTAAACCTGCTTAAAAATCGGGAGACCTGACCACTAATCACTTGACCAATTTAATACTACGCTGTTCAATTCTTCTCCTGATTCTGACACCATGTAGCACTCACTGCCTTTGAGGGCGGTCTGGCGATGATTGGAAGAGTGTGTATGGTGATAGAATCCTTTTAGCAGATCATTTCAGCAGATGCAGGTCGGATGTCTGCTGTAAAATTGGCCAAGTGTGTACCAGGGATTGTTGTGGTATCTGCAAATTTTTCTTCTTCTGTAGGATTGTGTAAACAGTCTAGTTTGGAGTTGAATCTGAAGTAATTGGAGAATTATTCTTTAACTAGTTATAACAAACATTGTCTGGCCCAATCCTGTCTATTGTTATTAATTCTCTGAAAACTATTATAACGGATTATCTGACATCTGAACTAGCTTTATCTGTGTATATTGAATATATGTAAACACCCAAGTAAGTTATGTCCAATATGTATATAATTATTTTTTTTTCTACCTATATGAATGTGGTTTTAATGTCCTAAATTGTGTAATAAAAATGCTTGTTATTTATGGTGATTGCATTCTGTACATTATTAACATTCATTAATAGCAACGCAGTAAATCATCAGAATGTTCCAGTTGTTCAATATCGAGAGGGGAACTCTCTTGACAAGCTGTGTTTTGTGAATGTGGAATGTCTGACTTGGTTATAGTTCTTCAGCATCCATTTTGTGGACTTAACTACTCTACTAATAAAGTTTCCTCTGGTCCTATTCCACTGATCTGACACTTTGGGTGTTCACAGGTAACTCCCTAACTGTACAAAGGGCCGCATGTTACCTTTAATCTTAATGGTAAAGTCATAAAATATATTTAATCAAGAGACCCATACATGTGCTACAGGCTGTACCAATCAAATGTGACATCAGTTTAGAAGAGACAAAGCTAGGGAGCTTATACAGCCTTATGCCCTGCACTGTCCAACACAATTGATGGTCTTTAATGAATATTGACTCATTCCTTGTTTTTGTAGGAGCAAATGCTATGAGATGTTTTAAGAAACATATCAATGTTGGTTATTTTAGCCTCTGAGCAGTTCATGTTATATAAAGCCCACCTATCCATGATGTCATGGCGGATGATTTCTTTAAAGTCTTCTGTAAAACCAATTGTAATGCCGTTTAAATATAATGCTTGATTTTAATTATATTTGTTTTTAAGTGTGCAGGACCTTCCTTAAGCCTCCAGGTGTCACTGTTGCACACTGTCTATCAAAGCAAAAATATGGTAATGAAAACAATTAAATATAGGTCTTAACATTTGACATATTATGTTTTTTTATTAAATGCCTCCCAGAGGAATAGAATCTTAATCAGTGGAAATTTCTCTAGCATATATTTTTGAAAAGCAATGCATATAAATTTAGTGTATGTTGTCTGCTAGGAACCATTAATGAACATACTTAAAATGTAGGTATATCTATTTTTATTCTATTTTTTTCCCCCCCACCTAGTGTGTTCATTAGAAAAATGATGTGGAATAGGCTTCTCCATGCAGAATGCAGGCAGGGGCAGGCGCTGGTGCGTGTCAGATCCCCCGCACAGAGGAGATCACGTGGCTCCTTCAAAAGTCAAACGATCAATTTGCCTCGTTTTGGCACTGTACTTAATGCACAAACAGTGCGATCTGCGGGGCTGTAATTGCATTGTTAAGGCCAAGGAACAAGCCTTTGCCTTTTCAGCAGACAGCTGGCAGGGAGAGAGGCATGTTGTTAGGAAAGAGAGAGGCAAGGCAAATAAAATTACTGCTAACGCTCAGAGATCGGCAGGAGCCCTACTTGCCTAATCTTACCGGTGGGAGCAAGCGGCTGTTGTAATCCAATTATAGCAGCATAAGCAATTTGTTAGACACTCCGCATAATGTAACAATTTCCCAATAAACTCTGACTTGTAATAACGTCGGCAAGAGCCCACATAAATCTGCCCGAATGGTGGGGGCTGGAGTATTCGGCTGGGGGCTTGTAATTGGCATCATCAGCACATTTTGTAGTGCAGTCTTTTAGTGCAGGGATTTTAAAGTGCTTGTCAGAGTACCCCCTGTTAACCCCTTTCCTGCCGGGGACTCGCTGGTCTGCTCAGTTTTGTCCAAGATCACTATACACAAATGATAATGTTGTTTTTGTTTTTTTAGCCAACCTTTCTCAAGCCATGGAAATCTACATGGCTATCTCTCTATCTCTCTCTCTATCTATCTAGTTTTATCACCTGCAATGCTGCTTGTCAAAAGTTTCATAGTTCCTTGTGTCTAAGCAATATTCTGCCTGCGTTAGCTCATGCTATGTGCTAGTGAGCTGTCACATCTTGTTAATATTTTTTGTGACCATTTTCTGTAAATATGTGAACATCTGTGTGGGTAAGTTTATTGAATTAGCGCCTCAGACCATGGTGCAGCAAATAAGTGGCGTGTAAACATCACACTAGGTAACATTGCATGAAAGTTGCATTTCATATTATTCCAGGGCATATCCTTTTACTTTTTGCTGGTGACTTGTGACAGCTGAGGCCACTTTTCTGTCCATTATTAAAGGGTTCAAGTTGAGTGTACTAATATTTTAAGCTTGTGGCTTCATCTTGCTTTGATTGAACATATTTTTTTTTGGTATTTTGCTGTTCTAATCTGTATTCAGGCAGAGGTCTTGTCCTAACATGGATAATTCTGAATCTTATTAATATAAAATGCAAAGGGCATGTAATAATAAATGTGTGTGTATATATCTAGATAGATAGGTAGGGATGTGTATGTATGTGTGTAGATAGATAGATAGATATGTATATGTGTGTGTGTGTGTGTGTGTGTGTGTGTGTGTGTGTATTGTGCATGCTTATTAACACAAACTACAACTAAATTCTATTGTATTATTGTGCGTGCTTATTAACACAAACTACAACTAAATTCTATAGTATTTAGATTTTTTTTATTATAAGGTGGCATTTGCAGTTTATTTTTCTCCTTTAGGCATTTAAATCAGGGGGTTGTTTATTTATTTTTTTATGGCTAGTTAATTGCTTTGTTTGTCAACAGCAGTCACTTATTATACAGTAAACCGAAAGGGTTGTAAATTCAGCGCCTTCAGCTTATTCCTCTGCATTACATAGTATTCCTTTGATGTTAAATACTGTTGCAGAGAGACCCTGTCACCACAATTACAATTGTAATAAATTCTACTTTAATGTACAAACACACACAACAAAAAAAAAAGAGCTTATATTTCTGTCGTTTACCGTGAACACATTAGTAAGCAGTCGTGCCCCCATTAAGGCAGCCTTTGTCTCCTGTAACTAATGGCTGCTTCTCCTCGTTTTGACAGTGAGCGGTGTGCGTTATTTTCTCCCGATATTGTAATAATAATGAGAGCAAATTAGAACAATCCGTTTACACAGATAGCTCTTGATTTGAGACGGGGAGCAATATGGCAACAGGCAATCCATCTTGTGACTCCTGTCACATTAACTTCAGCAGTGTGAAAGGATCAGGCGGGGCAGCAGGATCCTGTCCAATCAGAAGGCTGAAATTAATGATGGCTGTATTGTTCTGTGATCAACCTTTTAATTAGCAAGACAAGGAGATGGAGGGAATAATCTAAGCCCACAGCTGCCGACTGTCACTCATGGTTTTCTAAAGAAAGAGCAAAATAATAATAATAATAGAAATAAAATTCCATTGGTTTAAACAGGCATGGTTTGTCTAGTAGCATATTCTAAATCTGTTTTTGATTTAGCAAACACTATATATGATTATTGAGTATCACTGGATTGGTAATGCTAATGAGATAGATAGATAGATAGATCCCTATCTATCTATCTATCTATCTATCTATCTATCTATCTATCTATCCAGTGTTAATGAAACTACTGATCAAGCGAAGGTTCCTCCTAAATAAACAGCATTCACCCAGCTGGCCGCCTTGTGCGACAATACTCCCTTCACTTTAAAAATGCTGGCAGAGTGTTTTACCGCATTAGCATTTTAATAGATGAATAAAAATTGGCTTATTAAAAAGGTTGGTTCAGACATAACATTGTGAAAGTGCTGGAAATTTACCACCGTGGTTTTTTATTATTATTTATTTTCGTTTTTTTCTTATAGTGGTAATACAGATTTTTTTTTCTCTCTTAATGGCAGCATAGCCATTATGTAACGTTTATTCAGACTGTTCTACTGCAACAATTTAAAGTCTGTTTTTTAACCACTTTTGTGCTTTTACAGTTTAAACACAGAGATCTAAAATTCTGCGTTAACGTGAACCAAAACCGGAGCTACAGATTGCTGTACAACCACCAGCATTCATGATCAACATCGGATTGAGGTCAGCCAGATGTTCGTCGGGCTACCTTGAAATCCAATTGGCTGATGCCTTTGGCCAAAAGATACAGCTGTATTAAAAATGTATACTTCATGGGCCTGATCCTGAGTTATTCACCACGTTGACTTCCACAAGCTGCTTGCAGAAGTCGGGTGTTTCCCTGGCAGTACGCATGCCTAATCTGCACAAGAGAGGCGGAATAGGCATGTAGGTAAAGGGAAATGGGCAGTTGCATGCACTTCCCTCTCACATGTGCACTTACAGACCTCGGTGCGTATGGAAACCTCTGGCGGTCTGGATCAGGCCCCGTGTGTGCTTTGGTGTGAAAGGAAACACCAAAGAGCAAAGATATACTTTTACAACGTTGACCTTTTTACCTGCCAACATTTTGACTGTCAACATATCACACCAGACCCCTCTAAAGTGTAGAATGTCTTTGAAGGTGGCAACTGTCATAGGTGGAACTACCATTGTTGTAACGGCACTGTTGCCCATGCTGATACAAGGGCCCACAGCCGTTATCACCGCACCAACGAAGCTCCCCACCGGGTTACTTTGAATATCATCAGGGCCAAAGCATATTTTTTGCACCTGGGCCCACAACCCGCTAGTTCCGCTTTTGGCAACTAGCTATATGGTTATACTAATCGGGAGGACAGTCCTGTGTCTCATGGTGTGGTCACATGAGATGGCTAACAAATTGTAATGACCAAATCAAGTGTAAAATATATAACCTGCAAAGCCGCTCTCTTATAGATATCTTGTCCATTCAATGGATCGGAGTGTGCCAGGCAGTGTATGGCACCTGACCAACCATCTGATCATGTGATGATCAGCACAGTTGATTGGTTAATCACTCAGATGTATTACCATCTATAGGGTTTCATTGAATTGCAGTTAATTGAAGTTTGTCATCATGTGTTTTCTAATTGTCTGACTACATACAGTTCATGCATTATATGATGTATGAATTGCTTGTATTCTGTTAATCATAACAGCAGGAGCCGTTCTTGTGACCCCATTCCGTGCCCCTGCTTAGGCCCATATTTTGGCTATTTTCCTTGTTGCATGAAAGATGGCTCCTATTGGAATCATTTGACAACACAATTTAATTTCTTACAAGCAGCACTCCAGCAATTGTACAGAAACTGCTTATTTTCTTTACAGTACATCTGTTTTCAAGGACATCACATTTAGGGAAATGCTTTTAATGATTACTTTACAAAATGCTACTTGTTAATGGCATGAGTCAGCAACTTTCTTAAGACCTGTTTGCTAATGTCTTCTGGTAAGGCAGCAATAATTAGCAATAAAAGCACTAGCTAATTAATGTCACTTCTGAATATTTCATAGATATACATTTTTACATCTCAGTAACCCTACGGGGGCTTCAGTTTCATTTTGTGCATTTAACGAACTAATCATGCCGAGTCAAAGTTAGGAGTTGGGGAAGGATCAAAATGTCACCTTGGCGATAGAGAGGGCAAATGTACAGACAGAATTAGAATTCCATTCAGTATATGTGTATAGAAAAGAAGCCTGGATCTTCCTACATGAGCAAATTGACACTTTTTTTTTTTAACACTTTGCTCTTTATGCCGGGTTCTACACGATATATTGGGCAATAATCTGATACACAACCATCATACATTATTTTATTCTGTGTACAGGTGACTCATTGTTCCAGTGCTAGTCAAATTGTGCCATTGCGTTTAATATGCTATAAATCACATGGTAAGATCCAATAAATGGTATCATGCAGGCAGTGTGGTGTGTACAGTGTGTTGCTCACGATCCTACAACCAGATATATCATTTAATCGGCAAGACGATTGGGGAGTTTGTGTCCTGGGTGGTATCGTTGTTTCCTGTCTTATCTTGTAGCCTGTACCCGGCTTAAAGCTACACACGTGCATTAATCTTGCTTGGAATTTGCCGTTAAGCATGTTGGAGGTTCCAGGTACCTGCAAGCGCCTACAACATAGGATTTTACTATCTTGTAGCTTTTATAGGGGTAATATTTTTAAGTAGTTTTTTACATGACATGGGTTTTTTTGACAATCTTTCCCAAGCAAGCCTGTTCACATTTGGATATAGCCTTCAACTTATTAAATATAGCTGGGAAAGAACCATCGTGTAGGCCCTCCAGGGGCCAGTACTGATTACAAAACAGCTGCCGAAGTCCAATGTGAGAGGCGAAGCTGCCAATCACCCATTGCTTCATAAAACGGTCTCCCATAATGCTTTGCAGTGCACAATGCCCCATGTGCCATGCAATCTTTTGAATCGATATTGATTGACAGCCCTGGAGTCCACTCTTTTAAACCTGATTTATCTAATAATGAACTGTATGGATGCGTTTTACATGTGTTTAAAGCTTTTATGGATTAATCTAACACTGTTATAAATTATTTTCTTTCAACCAATGAGCAGCCTTAAATGTTTTTATGTATATCTTGTTCCACATAAGTCTGGTTTTATGTGATATCATGAAGTCTCATCACAAGGTTGTCAAATCTGCCCATTCTGACGTCCATTAGGGTATCATCTATGAGCTGCAGGTGCACCTGAGAATGGCTATGTTGCAAACAAAATGTTGAATATAGAAGTGGAGCAGTATCCAGCCTCTTATCATTTTCCAGCATCGCCTTTTCTTTTCTAGATTTTCTTTAAATTCTGTTTGATTTGCCTTTAACTATAGAAATCAGGACTATCCTTTAATTTGTTAGTGTGTTCTTCACATCTCATTTGTGGTATAGAATAACATATTTTCTAACTAATCCCCATGTAGTTTTAGAGGTGAGAAAAGCTTCCCAAAGCACACCTAAAAATATGTTCCTGTATCCAACTAATAAACTCATCCGGCATGTTGTGCAAGAGTTAGGACTCACTCTGCAATATACACTCACATGCGCATATTCCACTCATTTTCCCTTAAGTGGTCTATTGGAAATTTAGTATACTAGTATATGATACTGGAAGGTTTGATTAGCGGTGCCTTGTCCAAGCCATTTGGGCTTGGTGTAAACTTTTGAAATCACTGTACACTTTTATATATCAGTATATCAAATGTTGTTTATTATTAGGGAAACCAGTAAAACAGAGGAAATAAATTGTTTATATAGCCCATAAGACCACCATGCTTTCTTGCTCCTTTGTAGGATTGTTAAACCAGTGACCAATATTTTGGTTGCAAAAATTGACTTTATTTATTGATTAATTAGTTGTAGATATGGGCCAGTAGTGCTAATGATGGACAGATCAGCCTTTTCATTTGTATGAGTTTTGAACGAATAACAGGTGACTTACATACGTTAGGTGCACAAGTCGCTTGTCCGCATGTACTGCACATGTGGATTACATGCAATTCAACATCAGAACAGCCAACCAATGCGTTCTGTGCGGAATTTAGCCTCTGCAAGCAGGGATGCCCACACATGGCATGGTAATCTGACAGTAAGAGCTTAGCTAAGGCCTTACGTAGGAGTGCAGAGAGAGTGCCCTGTTCTCCTACGTGTGTAGTTTAGAAAAGTGAATTCTGTACGTTAACCTCCGCATCAGAAGCTAACGTACAGAATTTGCACGTAGTGTAGGATCCATTCCAATGTCATTAAAATGAGGGTGGGTTAATGGTAGCTTGTAGTGGAGTGGATAGGATAGTAATATATTTTAATTGAGCTATAGGGAATATCAGGTTAATGTGGATGACTTAATTACATTGTTTTTCCCTATATACTTCCAGTCTGCTTTATATGCTATGTTAATAGGAATAGATAGAGGACATTGAAGAGAGTCCATGACCCTGTCTTCTCTTGCCCTTATTCTGAGGGTCAAGGTTTTGGCATATGTGAACAAGGTGATGCTGTGGGGGAGTGTATGAAAGTAGTTATTATCCATTGTAGGTCTCCGCCTCCTCCATTGTTTAAAATAGAGACAGATGAAAGTTCTTTTTATTTATTTATTTTTTTGTCTATTTCCAAAAACGGCCATTTTTGTTTTCTTTTTGAACGGGTAAGTATGTTGATCAGCATAATTACCCATTCATTTTCAGAACCCGCCGCAGATATTACCAGAGAGGATAGTCTGCAGGGAAGGGAGGGTTAGGGAAAGGATCAAGGTTAGATTTTATACTTACCATTCGGAACACCTTTGGAGCCTCCTCAAGGCAAAATCGATTTTCCCAGCCAGTTCAGAACTGGCTGGGAGAGAACGACCCTTTTGAAATAGGGCCGTTCACAGTGGAGACCCACACCCTTTTTTTCCATAAAGTCAGTTAACCAGATTGAGATGTACGCAAAATGATAATTTCCCGTTCAGGAGCGGAAGTTGACCACATTTTACAGGTGCCCACACCACACTTCCAGTACAGACCTTGGACAGTGGTTGAAGTGTAAATAAGTGTTGTGGTATGGACACATTGGAATAATAGAAGGGGAGGGAGAGTTATAGTTTTCTACATTATGCCATACCCTTGTATACAGCCCCATTTCCAGCCCTGGATTCTCCTGATCCAGACTCGCGTATTGGAAGTATTTCCAATGACTGTGATGGGTATAGCAGGAATGCTAGGTGGGTGGAAGGAAGTTTTAATTGTACAGTAAGGGCGGTTTTCATTCCTTATGTCCTATCCAGACTTTAGCATTATCCCCATTTCAACTGCGAACAATTGCAAGAATTTATGGTAACGTGAACAGTTTGTAAGTTGGTCACTTCAAGGACTGGTCTCCGAACATGATCCAATTTTGGATCCCCACTGCCACAACAGCAGCGGAGAGCTGGATCTAATCCAGCAACACTTAAGTACTTTAATGTTTTCTAGAGCAATGATAATTCCTTCTCATGATTTAAAAACCCCGATGTGCTTTTCGCAGACATGACACATCCACTTTGAGCACTTTTGCTAGTGCTAAAGAACTTAAAGTAAAGAAAGTAAGTTTTTGGCGCCTGCCGGAAGCCAAGTGCCCAGAGTGTTTTAAATCTAGGTGACACACGGCCAGTAATCAGCTCTCTGTTGTTTTTTCTGCCTACAAAGAAACATAAACACAGCGCTGATTTCTGGCAGGATTTTACTGTCAGTTTCTTCTATTATATTTATCTTACAATTTGCCAGGGGGTGAAGTTATTAAGTTCTAGCAGCAGCCATCTATCAAGTTCACAAGTTAACATGATAAAGGCTCCGTGCCGCTCTGATCCTGGGAATGATGAGCCTCATACGGTAATTAACTAAATGAGAAAGTTAAATCTTACTTGAGAGCTCGGAGAGATGAAAGAGAGGTGTTTGTCAGTTTCTCTGTGGAAATTAGAAACCGTTTTCTGCAATTCCCGCTACTGCTGCTCTGTCATATTTTACATAACCACTGGGAAAACGTCTTGTAATTAGTGCTGTCAGGGAGGGTTTTTTTCTGCTGAAGGATGTTAGAATAATTCATTAGGTTATCAAGAAAGGCTTATGTCCTGAAATGATTAGCACAGTGAAATTTTAAGCCATTAACGGTAACAAGTTTAGAGCTCACTGCAGTGCAGAGGTACCCGACTGACGACTGAGCCACTCATGATACATTTCCTGGAATTAAACATTATGATGATTTCCCTCCTTTCGCGATACTGAGTCATTCACAACCTCTTCTGTACCAGGGAGGTGGCAGTGTCCTGGAATGCATTCATTTCAACAACATGTCTGTAAACCCCTTTATATGTCATTGGTACGACCCCACTTAGAATTCTGTGTTCAGTTCTAGAAGCCATATCTCCAGAGGGCAGAAATACATTAGGGATTATGCAGAGAAGAACAACTGAAATGTTCCAAAACATGCAAACCAGGGCACTCGCGACAACCGTGTATGAATAGCGATGTAAATAAATCCGACACTGAGATTGATAGTATTACTATATCAACCTTCAGGGCCGCCATCAGGGGGAGAGGGGGGGACAGCTAATGGGGGCCCGCCACCATTTCCAGGCCAATGCCAACCAGCCAGATGGTAGCGTGGGGCCCCGCCCATGTGACGCCACATGGAGGTGGGGCCGGCTGGTGTGTCCCAGGCCCCAGAAATCCTGAAGGTGGCTCTGTCAACCTTATTGTCGTTGACACTTAAAATTCCTACACTAATGCTGGCCATATACTGGGACAATTATCGATCCCAGCAGGAGGTGGCCTGATAAGAATATTTCCCACCAGAGAAAGGTCTCATTATTGGTGCCATACACCTCTCCTGCTTGGACCGATAATCCTAGCCCAAGAAGGAGCCTTTCAGTTAGCTGAGTGACTCAGCTTAGGATATTGGATGCTAGTGCACGATATAAATTAAGCATGTTAAATAATAAAATCGTACCACAGGATTTTATTTGGCATTTGAAAAATGTATCATGCCCAATAACAACAGAGATTAGTTGGCCAATCGCACAATGATTGGATGATTGAACCAAGGATTGCTCTAGTAGTGTATGGAGAGCTTTACACTAATCATTACTGTACCATAACCCTTAACCTTAAGATAAGTTATAGTACTCATTCATCCACATTGCAATGAGCCAGAACTGTAGATCTGAGTCCGTGTCTAGTCTGGAAGTAGAGTTCAAAATCATCGAGTGACTATTCCTGTTGAACAGGAATCCTTTTATGTCACGGTTGCGAGCAGGCATCCATCGGAACGGTAAGTTTATTACACTCAACCATATCCCAAAGCAAGACTAGTGCAACTAACCATGTATAGGTTAGAGCAGAGAAGGGAGATGGATATGAGATAGCCGCTTTCAAATATATCAACGGGTGTAAACGGGTGCGATTTTTCAAAGAGGTGTTTTAGAGCACAAAGGTATACGTAAAAATTGGATGCTTAAATGTGGGGATAAAAGACTTCACTGAAAGGGTGGTTAAGTTCAAAGACCTCCCACCATAGGTGACAGAGGCTAACACAATAGAAGAACATGATTGGGATAAATATAAGGATATTCTAAAACGTAAGCTACTGTAAATTCAGAGTAAAATAGCAACCTTTTTATTTATACAGACCTTGAAACCCCGTACACACTACAGTTTTTCAAACGATGAATGATTTTACAGGAGATTTCAATTTCCAATCAGCCATGTACACACTACACACTATTTTAGGTTGAGACTTCGGCCATATGCTGAGCTCCGGCCGTATTGCGTATGCGGCTGGAGTTTTCCGATATGTTCTACTGCACATGTGCAGTAATTTTGTAACATAATCTACGTTACTTGTTGTAACGTAGATTGCGTATACGCGGCCTTTAAGACCGGCTAATAATTGTTGTAGCCACTTCTGACCACCTACAGCAATATATATGTGTGACCAGGCACTGAACTTGCCCACACGTTTCTACTACAACTCTGTTTAATACATTAAGTGAGTCCTATTTCCTAAACATCAACACATTATCCCACCTATATTACATTCCTAGAATAAATAATTGCAAATAATCGACACAAAAACAGAGCGAATTCCCAGACGCTAGTTAATGTGTATCCTAATAGGCTTAGTAATAATCTCTCTCAGCAGTGGACGTGAAGTCTTAGCTAATGACCTCTTGTGTAAATATGCAAATCAAAACCCACAAGAAACATTGTTAACAGGAAATTATTCATAGATAAATATAAATATATAGGACTGGATCCAGCCCCCAGCCTGCTTCTGCCATGGTCTGAGCTCCAATGCTGGACACGTGTCCCGACTACCACCTTGTGAAGGTGATGTACACATTAGCTGCAGCCATTGGAAAGACTGGGGATCCAGAGTCGTACAGGAAGAACACTGCTCGAATTGAAGAAGTGTGGACAGGGGCGTTTTAAGAAGTGAGGGATTTGTACATGGCCCCCTCCCTCCCCCCCCTTTACCCTGAAACAGGACTCCCGATTCACGGACCTCAAAAGAGGTGGGGCCTAACGGTGCCCCACCCCTTTTCCGGGCCACAAATCATTACAGTCCCACCGCAGAGTAAGGGGGACTCATTTGGCATCTATTCCTTCCCTCCGGAAGATCTTAGAGGGCGTGTGCCCCCCTTCCCCGCCAACCCTGATATGTGGACTTGGGTGCAGAATAATTGCCATGGGGCCCCTTGTTCTGTGGGGCCCGTGTGCACGCCTATGAGTTTTGGTCCACTCCATACAAATCTATAGGTTTGAGGTTATTGCGTTTTTTTTTTTTTTTAAATAGGTTTTAAATATGCATTTTTTTTTTAAACTATTTTAGTAATTTACAATTACTAAATTACTAATTACAATCGATTTTGCTAAAATTTACCAAAGTCCCGGGACTTTGGGCTAATGCCATGCTGACGCTTCCGTAATGTGTCCCTGCCCCGCAAAAAAAACCCATTACATTTTTCTAGGTAAATTAACACACAAAACAGATGCACCCTTTCAAAGTTACACACCTGTATCTGCCCCATATTGACATTTAAACAACAATAGATGCCACCGTTCAAGGTTACGCACCTGTATATGCCCCAGTTCAAATTTAAACGACATTAGATGCCCCCATTCAAAGTTACACACCTGTATATGCCCCTGTTCTAAATAACACATCAGTCGCTCCCCCCTATATAAATATCAGAGCAGTAGATGTCCCCAATATAAACATAGCGGCGGTAGATGGCTCATTGAAATATCTCAGCATTAGATGGCTCCAAAAAATAAAAAATTCTTCCTTATTACTGAAACATAAATAATATGCTCTGAAGTCCCCAGTGTTGCCAGGGGGAGATCTGTTGGACGGCTCCTCCTCCTCTTTCTTGGGCAAACAAGCAGGTCTGTCTTCTTTGGGCTCCCTCCGGCCCCTTTTATAGTCTCTGGCACTAGTCGGTGCCAGACAGCCTCTATCCACTTTTTGCCACTATTTCTTTAGCTAATGTTCTCCACAATGTAATATGAGAACAAGCACACATCAATGGCCTCACAAGTGCAATCACACCATCCAGTGATTGGAAAAGGGGAAAGCGATAAAAGCCTATTCTATAAACTAGTCATAGGCAAGAGACTAGATCTAGGCTTACAATCTCACTGTGTCCAGACTTCTTGCTGGTAAGGAACAGCTCTGAAGTCTGGAGAGGACTGGGGTAATTAGCACACCCTCCTTGTACTGTTTGCATGTTTTCCCCTCCACAAGCGCTCGCACCCCGTCTGTCTGAAATGCTCCCAGTATGGAACTTTGGTTCCAGAGGATCCTTAATAGAAACATAGGAAGTGATGGCAGATGAGTCACATGGCCCATCCAGTCTTCCCAGTTGTTCATTTAAAACTATATAGACCCTAGACCTTATTTGACCCTCAGTTTATTCTGAGATTAATGATATCCTGATTGGGGAAAACACTTCTGCAGAGGTCTGGATCTGGTCCTTGGTGTGTACCCTGCCATAGTTCTTCAGGCAGGGTCACACAGCCGCGGTACATTTTCCATTCACATGTCATTGTTTCTGTGTTATAAAATCCTGCCTTTCTCTGGGATTGGGCACCAAGGGAATTGTGGGCGACTGTCACATCTTGTAAATGCTTTCCTGGAAATGTGTTACCTTGAATGGTCCATATATTTTAATGGATGTTAAAAGTATCCATAAAGTAACCATTACCTACAAATTAAGGGCCTGATACTTTTCGATCGCACTTATGTGTCCAGAACCCTGCCTTAGATTCCCTGACCACTTACCTTCATCTTCTTGCCCATCTCTGACCCCTGCGTGGGTAATACTGCCCCCTCCACACACAACTTGTATCATACGTAACTGTGCTCCGTATGCAAGGCGTTCCTTCGCATACCCAGTGCCAGAAAATCACCCGACCTCCAAAATCAATGTGCGGAAGTTGGGTGAAGTAATAATGAGGATCAGGTCCTAAATATTAGTTTTCTAGAGCGGTCTAAAACAAATGCATCTATTCCATTCTTGGAGTCTCACAATAGCTCCCTATTTATACAGTGTGCTTCAGAGTACAGGGCCAAATGTACTTGTTAATATCCATTTTTTGATATACTGTTTATTATAGTTCTAGAGGTTTTATCCAAAGAATGCCACCCTGATTATCACAGGTGTATTTCCTGCTCTAATATGTGCATGCTGTTCCTGACCCGCTGT
>WWET01000082.1:155283-179778 GCA_011038615.1 Limnodynastes dumerilii | reverse complement strand
GGTGGAGTTTGTGTCTTGCTTGACACTATGGTGGGAAGATTTCACTCTGCAAGTTTCAACTCTGTAGGGTCATCAGCACAAGCTTTGTATAGCCTAGTGCAAAGGTTCCCAGTGCATGCATCTTGGGGATGAACAGCTTGTTTTAGGCAATGATGCAGCTGAAAGCTTAATTTCGTCTGTAACTGCATACTGCTTTTTATAATGAAAATTTATGTTTTATTATGGGTACCTGGTAGAATGGTCTTATTTTAACAAGATACCCTTTTGGTTAGGGATAGGCTGTATCAAGGGTTAGCGTTAGGCTTTCGAGAGGTGAGGGTTAAGGTTAGGCTGTTAAACTACTTTGGTTAGGGGGGGTGGAGAGTTTAAGGTTAGACTGCGAACCAGAATGGTTAGGGTTAGACTGGAGAGGGGAGTGTTAAGGTTAGGTTAGGGTTAGGCTGTAGGGAGGGGAGGGTTAGGTTGCGGGAAGGGGATTGTTAGGGATAAGAAAACATACCTTTCCTTGCTGCAGTCTCTGGAAACCGTGAAGTTGCGGGAGCCGTCTTCTTTTAATAGCAGACTGACAAAAACTGGCGGCACTCAGCCCTTCATTGCCGCAAAGTGATCTGTCGAAAGACGGAACCCTCGAAGCAGCGAACCACACCCTGGGCCGGTCAGTGCATGGGAGCTATCCTGCTGATTGGAATAGAGACTCTTCTGCGGAAGTCTGGATCTGGTCCAGTGACCCCCACATGTGCCTTTCTAGGTCCACTGATGGTCATCTGTGATTATTCCTCTCGTACTTTAATGCAGAGGATAACTTGTTTGAGGGTTCTTATGTGCAGGTTCTTATTTATGCAGTAAGGTTTATCCGGGGAAAGCTGTAATATAATACCCTGGCATTTGTTTTGATGAAATGCATTTCTAGCTGTGATGGCTAAAAAATGACTAGTCAGCGTAATAAACACTCGGCCTCATAAAAATCAACTTCTTTTATTTAATGTAAAATATGTTGTTCTAGAACATTTAAAATAAGTGACACTAAAGCAATAAGCTTCACTGTGTGTCTTCATAATTCAAGAAATGTCCTTGCATTGGAGAATTTTCCCATAATATATTATTTCTGATGCATTTTTATAATGTTACAAAGCCAATATTCTTACAGGCCTGTGTGTCAGAGTTAATTTGAGGATCGTTTCAGGCCTTGAGAAAACTGATAAACTATAAACGATTGCTGAATCCTTCTGTACCTCATGGGATGAAGTATATAAGAGCTCTGAGCAAAATCATTTACCATTGGCTTGGCATTTCATCTCCAGTCTCTTTTGATTGGTCCACTTTCAGGGTTTGGGATGTAAACACAGGAGAGATGCTAAATACTCTGATTCACCACTGCGAGGCTGTGCTGCATTTGCGCTTCAACAACGGGATGATGGTCACCTGCTCCAAAGATCGCTCCATTGCAGTGTGGGACATGGCCTCAGCGACGGATATCACGCTACGAAGGGTTCTGGTTGGCCACAGAGCTGCGGTGAACGTGGTGGACTTTGATGACAAGTACATAGTGTCTGCATCGGGGGACAGAACTATTAAGGTAGAAGTCTGTTGCTTGTCCTTAGTTTGGTGTTCAATAATAATTTGAGTAGCCACAATATAGTTCAGCAGCACTGCATGTACAGTGATAGTAGGTTGTCGTAGCAACACCATAATATAAATGGAGAAAGGTTTCGTTCATTGATCTTTATGCACTTACGTTTCTGTTTTCCATCTCTCAGGTGTGGAACACAAGTACGTGTGAATTTGTGCGGACTTTAAATGGCCACAAGCGTGGAATCGCTTGTCTCCAGTACCGGGATAGGCTGGTGGTGAGCGGCTCTTCGGATAACACCATCCGGTATGCAACTTAGTCCACCAATTCATTCTGAAATGGAATTTCCATGTTATACCCTTCATATATTTTTATATATTACAGATATATAGCTCTCTGGTCCAATCTAAACCCAATGCTTATGAGGCAACAATACATAGAATATTTTTCAAACTCCCCTTATTGTTCTCTGTACCAACACACTGATTTTTGCTAGGTTTTATAATCCCATGTTGCTAAAGAATAAAGATTTTATATCCTACTTTTGTCAACCATGGGAGTTATATCCAATTATTAATAACACAGCAGGAAAAAAGTTTGAATCTTTACTGGGAAGCAGCCAATACATTTCTTGAGGGAGCTGTTATTTCATACTCAATATCTAAGCGAAGAGAAACTACACAGTCAATAATGAACAGTGAGGCAGTTGACTGTGCTGGATAATGAATGTGAAATTCTGCATGGATATCCAGTGCTAAATAACATTAAAGAAATAAACCACTTTCTAATGGCTTCAAATAAACCGTGGGTTTTATGTACACGTGTATTCCTGTTGGTTTACACTCTGAATTCTTGGATAGAGCATAGAAAGGATTAGGTTCTTCTATTGAATAATGCTGCACAGAGACAGTATAAAAAGTATTCTCTTGAAACATTTAGATGGCCAGACATTTATTCAAGCGCTGTATCCTTTTTTTTTTTTATTTAGATAACCACAACTTTAAAAATTGCAAGGACGTATGAATAAATCTGGGTACACATCTATGCAATCACATGAAGTGCGATGGCTGTTACAATGTCACTGATTGCAAGTCTTAGTGACCATGCTGATTCACGTGTACACACTATACCAATATCATCTCTCCTAACAGTCTGCTGAAACAATCATAAATCCATACACACTGTACAGAGGTCTGTCTATGCTCAAAGGAGATGGCCAAAACATTCAGACAGATTGTCGTACCTGTGTACACACTGCCCACATTTTTCCTTCATATGTTCTATTGGTGATCGTGATTTTTAAGTTGTTCTTGAAATTCAGTTATTCGATGTAATGTTTCTTATAAGTTTCTTGTCACAATGGGCTGGATCCAGACTTAAGTAAGTGCTTGAAATGAGTTACTCCTGGGCTAAACCATGTTGATTGCAGGGGAGTCAAGTTAGTTGTATTCTTTGCATGCAGGGAAATACCTTTGAATTGCTTACTGCACACAGATACTGACCAGCTTTACCATCACACTGTTATTTAGACTTGGGCTGGGAAACATCACCTCTCAACTCTAATACTCTGTGCGCAAGATATGATATGACTCCCCCCTGCAATCAACTTGGTTTAGTCCAGGAGTAACTCATTTCAAGCACTGACTTAAGTCTGGATCCAGCCCCATGTAATCACCAGACCTTCCTGTTTCAGGGTAGAGGAGAAGAGTCTCTTCTATCAGTCATCATTGGTTATTTATAAGATGCCATGTTTTTGTAGTGCTGAACAGTCATCTTATCTATAGGAGAGATATGAAACAATAAATATAATGACAGACACAGATTACAGATAATAAAAATGACTAGAATAAAATTAAGTATAACTGTGTTTCCAAGGCTGTTCATGAGCCAGCAATAAAAGCCAAGACACAAGAAGGAGAGGAGCCTACCCATGAGAGCTTACCATTCTAAAGGGGATAACAGTACAAATGGAGCAAGAATGGCTATGGAGGAGTGGCTGTGTGGATTAATGGTGATCTGTAGAACATATGTGGAAGGAAAATAAAAGGTTGGATTAGTTAAGATGGGAATAGCAAAAGACCATAAATGCGATCGTATGAGAATGAAGTCCACAAATAAATTAATCAAAGCACCGATACAACAAAACAATTGCATATCGAACTAAGCTGTTCACCACTTACAAGGCTTCTCTGCTGAACGGTCCTAACTCTAATCTTAACTCTAAATAGAGCCCCAACTTTGGGTCACATATCCAATATCTTTCTAAATCAAGAGCTCACCTCACATGGAGATTCCCAGGTCTCCCAAACTGCCACTCTGAGACCGCACCCTCTCTCAGCTACAATCTCAGACAGACTTTAAAACCCATATCCAAAATAGAGGCCGCTACAAATCAGTTTATAAAGTAATATACACAGCAGGTGCACAAAGCAAGGGGAATTTGCACAAAAAAACAAGACATGGCCTGGCACTCTAGCCATTACTTGGTTACTAATCATGAACTTCTATCTTTAAAATAAAAGTCAGAGAATTAGTTACAAATATCTGAAGATATGTCATAAGCCATCCGCCACTTACAAGGCTTCTCTGTTGAACGGTCCTAACGCTAATTATATATATATATACTTTTTAAAGTAATTACATTTTAAATTCAGGGCACAGGCCCAGAGTTCCGCTTCTTTTTGGGGCTTTCTGGTAACTGAGGTTCTTCCTGTCTTACAGATTGTGGGATATAGAATGTGGAGCCTGTTTGCGAGTTCTAGAAGGACATGAAGAGCTGGTGCGATGCATTCGCTTTGACAACAAGAGGATAGTCAGCGGAGCATATGATGGGTATGTTTACACTGCAAATCAACTTTGTCAGTGTACATAAAAAAGTAACCGTAATGAGGGAAAACAACCTTCACATTCCAAGTATATAAGACATGGAGTTTGCAGGAAGGTTGCAGGATATATGCATTGGATGGTATGATGGAGAAAAGTTTGTGGCATTACAGCAGTTACCCCCTTTCCTAATTTTGTGGGTCTCTTTTAACGGGGTGCCCTGCAGAATTTCTGGTAGGGGTTATGTCTTTATGCAGCAAAGCACTATGGAACATCGGACTCCAACGGAGTCCAGCCTTTTGTGCGAGCACAAGAGGTCACTCCCGTCACTCGCATGGAGTTCTGTCCCGGGTATCCTATCTTAAGATTTCCTGTCCATATACGCTCAAAATGGCGGCATGCGTAGAGCGCGCATTTACTCTAAGATTTAAATGCCTAGCTCCTCCCGCTTACGCTCACACACATCCCAATGTCAGAGTTTGTGTGAAAATATCTCCCAGATCCATGCTTTTTATCAATCTTAGTGTTTAGAAAATGTCCCAGCTTCAGAAAGTCTGCATTTTCTCCCATGTATCTAAATGCATTGCGCCAACAATCTTCCATTACCCATACCTGCGTTAAGGAGAGAGGCACTGATCGCTGGTTTATTCAATCAGAGCTCATGCTCCCACAAATTTAAGAGTAAGTTTTGTGAGTCTCGGGAAGCAACGTTGGCACTGACTGAACTTTTCCCCTGTTAAATATCAAATCTGATATTTTGATTAACAAGTAAATAAGCAAAATTATGATGATAAACAATGAAGATAAATATCTGTTTTCATAGGAATTAGGATACAAGGAATGTGTTGTTTCTTTATCAGATGGCATTAAATGCCCCATTAATTAACATCACCTGTGTTCATGCCATTTGTCTTGGTTAATTTTAGGAATGCGTAGCAAAAATATTCTTATTTTTCATTCGGTTGTAACGAAGCTGCAGAATGTTTCATTAGTCAGAGCATTTATCAAAATATATTCCTGATCTGTTCACCGCGGGGCCTCATTATTAAAGGCCTTGCTCTAATTAGCATCCGTTAGCTGACAGCAGCGCTCACTCATGTTTAGTCACATGGTTCTCCGTAAACACCATTGCTCGTCTCACATATGCACATGATACAGTTCTGCTATTTTTCATTCACTGAGGACGTGTGTTCTCTCTCTGACGACAGCCTAGAAAAGAGAGCTGTAGATCAGAGTCCAGGAGGTTTTACTTTCATCAAATGGGGTTTGCTTTAAACAATGTTGCCAGAGGATTAAACGCCATTTCCTTTCTTTTTGCTTAGAGGTTTCCATTTAAGTCTGTTTCGTATGGGAAGTAGTTGCTGGTTCAGCGAGCGCTATTTCGTCAGCTTTACTGCCGACAACTGAACATTGGCTGTTTCAGTACAGTTAGAAATCGAAAGTAGAAAAAGTTTATCAAGGCACGCGTGTAATGCAGATAGTTCCAGTTTCAACAAGTTACCCGTTCTGAATGTCAAATGTTACGCTCCACAAATTTAAGGCTAGGCTGCCGATTAGGGTTAGGCTGAGGAAAATAGCACATGTTGCTGCTATATTCCTATACACAGCAGATGCGGGAAGAACACTGTCTGGCAGCTGTATCAGTGTCTGAAACAGTATTAATGCAGAAATTTCCTACTGGGAACGGGTGATTGCCAAATGACCCTATTTCAACCGTTACCAGTTCCCAATGGCGGGTGCCTTAGGGTTAGGAAGTAGGACAGGGAGGGGTAAGGTTAGGCAGTTACAAGGAGAAGGTTAGGGTTGTAGAAGGGGAAAGTAAGGGGAAGGGGATGGTTAACTTACCTGTCGCCGCTGCCAATTTTCGTAAATCCTCTAGGCGCTGCCACAATGGTTTCTTTATACAGATGTGTCGCGATGACATCCTCATCGCTGCTTTACTGGCGGGAAGTTAGTGGTAAAGAAGCTTCTTTAAGCGGCGAACCCCAACCGTAACTGTTGCTTGGAAAAAGTCCTTACAATACAATATTACAATTACATCACATTCTTATTTATTGTCGACGTAGATATCCAAGAAAACCAAACACTGGAGCAATCAGTACAAAGTATCAGTAAGGGACAGATTGCCGCTCTATAATATATAACACATGGGTCCCAGTGATCTTTCATAGTCCTCACTGCTGGAGGACCCAAGTCAGAAAACACAAATGAAATTGTTATTATAACCCTGTATTAGGGTAAACCTGAAAGGTTTAATGATGGTGTAATAGCAAGATCAGGCTGTAAATGAGTAGATTAGACTGTAGGATAGTAAGAGTTTTATTAAGACGGACACACGCTATGGCCCAGATCCTAACTTAAGTATGACAGAGGACTTAAGCAAGTCATTTGCGTAAGTCCCCTGTCTCGGAACATCTGCGCGTGCGTACTTACTGACATAAGTAACTTTTTTTTTACGAACGATAGTAAGTACACATAAGGGGCAGATCCAGCATATACGATGGTCATAGCCATGTAAAAGAGGGGTCGGGTGTGGAGAAGCCTCATTACGACTAGGTCATAACGGGGACTATAGGTGAGCACTACAGGTCATTATGGCTATAGTCGTAAACACTTAAGGTAGGGATCTGGACACATTTTAATGGCTATTGGGCTGTTCTGTCAGGAGACAGGGAATTCATGAAGGTGTGTTCCCAGTGTTACAACTTTCACTACAGGACTTGCAACTTTTTATGGGAGTTAGTAAACGAATCAAAGGATGGTTCATTTAGGTGTAGTAATTGCACGTTGCAATAAAAGGAGAGATGTAGCAGTTGTTTTCCTATCTAAGAAACAATTACTGTCTTAAGACAAGTATATTAAAGTAATCTATCCAGGGAACAATGGGCTCTTATATCACAGCTCTTACTTTCTTCTTAACTTGCTTACATGACCCGGATCTTGGAGCAATAGACCCGGAGTGTCACTATTGTTCGTAATATTAAATCAAATGGAAATTAGAGATCACCAGAGCATGGCGTCACCGCGTTACATCTACTTCTTGGCCTGAACTGGTTGTGAATGGAAAGAACGGTTTAAAAAAAAAAAAGATGGAAAACGTTCCAGCAACATGTATTTTATATTTATGTGTAATAATATATCAACGTTTATCCAGAGAGGAGTAATTGGTAACACTAGGAAAGGTTGTTTGGAATAATAGATAGGTATTTAGTAAAGGGGGCATTATGGATGACGGATACCCACTGGATCCAGCTGTGGCAACGGTGCAGAAGTCTGGATATAAAGGGAGGGTGCCCTTATTACAGGCCTGGTCTACCCGTAGTTCTCCAGGTGGTGTGAAACTACAACTTCCAGCATGCTTTGTCAGACATCAGCTATGCCCATGCAGTTAAAGCATGCTGGGAGTCGTAGTTTCAGAACACCTGAAAAGCCACAGGTTGGCCAGGTCTGTTTTATTTTTACTATGCTTTCCGCTTCCTGTCCTGCCATCCGCAATGCTCCCAGGATGGTACTCTGAATTGATAAGATCCCTCTTGGGAATTAATCTGAAAATACCCCCCTCCAATACATCCATTTTTGTTTGAATCTGGTCCTTTATTATTCTAAGTTTCATCATTGTGCTTCAGTTATGTTTGCAATACTGTTGTGTCTCTATCTTGCAATTATATATATATATAAAAAAAACCTAGGCGCTTAAAAGGAGGCAGCTGCTGTTCTCCTAAAACCAAACAGAAGTAAACAAATAACAGCGCTAATTAATCAATAAATGAATAAATATATAGGATGGCTATGATGAACAAAAGTTAGAACGGCAACCTGATGTAAAGTACATTTATTAAACAGGACAAAAGTAACATTAAAATAACAAATTAAAAATACCAGTGGGCATGCATGCATTTATCAAATCAACTCAAATTAGATCCGTAGGAATAGGAATATTGCCTCAAGTTGTTTGGATCCTTAAGCAGTTATTATGCAGAGCGGTAATAGGTGCCAAAGAAAAGTAAAGTGGCTTGCCGTGTACTTATGCAGAGGAGACTGTATAGGACCAGTGCAGCTTGGTGTGTGCAGGCTGGGTATTTACCCGATCTCCGGGAGTTGATGTAAAACCGTCCAGAACCTCCTCTCAACACGTCCACAAATCAGCTGCTAAGATGGAAATAGAGGTGGCCACCCTCTAAAAAGCAGCCGCACTGCTCCGTGCTCCAAATACTTTACTGGCACCATTTGAAATCTCCCGCAAACTGGATCTAAAGTGCCAATGCAATAGGTGCTGTAGTGCAGGAAAACAGCTCCACATGGTAGTCCAATAGCTGTGGCTTACGCGTTTCGTTCGGACCAGCAAACTTTTTCAAAGCAAGAAAGCAATATTGCTATTCCTACGGATCTAATTTGAGTTGATTTGATAAGTGCATGCATGCCCACTGGTATTTTTAATTTGTTATTTTAATGTTACTTTGTCCTGTTTAATAAATGTACTTTACATCAGGTTGCCGTTCTAACTTTTGTTCATCATAGCCATCCTATATATTTATTCATTTATTGATTAATTAGCGCTGTTATTTCTATCTTGCAATTAATAGCAATTTGCTACCGTAGGTGCAAGGCATTAACATGGTGGGGTTTTCCCTCTGTGTCTAGAGACACCCTGGGTAAGAACTCACAGAAGCAGAAGTTAATATCATTTGCACTTTATGGCACATAGCAACGGTCCGGATTCACAGTTATTTAATTTTTGTCTTATGTACGTACTTTACGCTATCTACGTATCATTTCTGTACGTAGATTGCGTAAGCACGTAAATGGTACAGAATGGCATGTAGATCGAATAAATAAGCTACGGCGCATGCGCAGTAGTTCAATTCTTAAAACAACGTACGTAAGACGAAAACTACGGAACTGTCCATTCTGACCAGCATCTGTTTATTTCTAAGACATGCAGATAGCTTTTATGTATTGTGCGACACACATTGGTATATGCTGCTTCAACGTTTCAATTGTCGAGAACTGTGCTCTTTTTATTGTGTTGTCTCTTCCTATTGCTAGCAATCTATAACTTACTCTTTGGCTTGCAGGAAAATTAAAGTGTGGGACCTTGTGGCTGCTTTAGATCCTCGCGCTCCCGCTGGGACACTTTGTCTGCGGACACTTGTGGTAACTATACAGAGATTTGTTGTGTTTCTTCCTGAAAAGCAGTTAGGTTGGAATAACGGAGCCATAGTTTGATTATTGAATAACACAACTTGTAGTGTGATTATTACACAGGAAATAAGTGACTTTGTACTGGTGGCAAAAAAAAAAGACGAGTGTATACTTTGATTTGCGATACTAGCATATTATTTACATTGATTGTATGAAGGGATTCATGTTGCTTTAGCCTTTATATTAAGCTGATTACTCTGCTGCATTGAAGAAAATGATTGGTGTACAAGTGACATTTATTTGTGAAAGGATGAAGTGTCCCTATTTACTATTCATTATGGCTAGAGATATGGGGAGAAACCCAACAATTTAAAGTGTTTTGTCGCTCCTATGCTTTAGTCATCGTTGTTATTTATGACTACTGGATAGCTGATCTCTTGTAAAGGGATGTAATTTGCTGGTACAATGGTCTGTTTTGCGACCGACCATCATACGGCAGCTGAATAGAGACTGCTGGCATCGGTAATGCGATTCCTGTGTCATCTACTGACAGGTAAGTGTTTTTTACCTAACCCTACCATTAACCCTTTCCTAACCCTCATTTTCTTGCAGCCTGTTCCCTCCCCTTCTAGAGCCCTTAACCCTCTCTGTCCTGTAGCCTAACCCTTAACCCTCTCTGTCCTGTAGCCTCTCTGTCCTGTAGCCTAACCCTTAACCCTCTCTGTCCTGTAGCCTAACCCTTAACCCTCTAGGTCCCGTAGCCTAACTCTAACCCTCTAGGTCACGTAGCCTAACTCTAACCCTCTCGGTCCCGTAGCCTAACTCTAACCCCCTCGGTCCCGTAGCCTAACCCTAACCTTCCTGTTAAGCCCTAGCCCTCACCATATACCCGTTGCAGCCTGTAGGAAAAACAGAGAAATAGGTACCTTATCCCAGTAGCAATTTTGCTGTGCGCAGATGTTTTCACACATTGATGCAGCTGCCATTCATCTGGTGGCTGTATCGTTGTCAAAGTAGGGCCAGCCGGACCGGCAACTGAATCCCTTGCATAATGGAACAACATCACAGCACCGTGAGCGCAATAGGTTGTCTCTGTCTGCTATAGCCTAACAGTTTGTCCGCATCACTGATAATACATGAATGGTGCATATAAAATAAATCTTATTAATAGGAAACAAGATAAAAATAGCTAAATTCTCATTTCCAAAGCTGGTTTCTTGGCAGTCATTTGACATACATTATAAATTCCTTTCTGATAGTATGTTTTTGGCTAAATTCATTGTGTTTTCAGGTATCCAGTGCAGTATAGTGGTAGATAAGTGAAACATATTAGATATGTTACTATAGGGGTACTATTACTCTATGATGCCCCAGTGGTTATAGACTTATGCTGTGTGTCACATGACTAAAAGCAGCTGCTGTCAAAGTGCAGTAAAGCGCCTGTGGGAACATTTATTAACAGAATCTATCGTAAAATGTTAGTGAGGTATATTATAATAGGCATCACCTGTGTATTACATTTTAATAATAAGATACTGGTGAGGTTTCCTCCTTGTAAGGAGTTCCCTTTATCTATATATAATGAATATTGTTGCGGTCTCAATTGGACACAGGACATTTGACATGATTGAAGGTGAGGCGGCCATTTTGTGCATCACAGATGCTGTCCTCAGTAAGACATACACCATAAAATAATCATAAGATCATTGTCCTATGTTGTAAAATCCCTATGATCATGTCATTTAAATAAATAATGAAACCCCGCCAATTTAACCTATTTATAGAGTAAAATAGATCACAGTACACTGTCAGATACGGGTCTTTACAAAACTTCCTTTCTCATTTTTAGTATCTGGCACTAAGCACAAGCCTCTTAATTTGTTTCTGAAGTTGATGTGAAACAAGATCTGTGTAATTGCTGCCTCATCCAGACACCATTATTTTCCCTCTTGGCAAAATTTCACTGCGGCCTGTTAAATAGAAGCACACTTAAAAGGTTCGGAGCTGTGGTTTGTGTGTGGCTGTGACCACAGGAGATCAGGATTTAAAGAGCTACCATTATGGCCGTCCAAAATTAATCTTGGCTTTGTACCAGAAACAGAATAGCCTCCTATAGTTTCTGCTCAAATTGCAAGCAGTAGGAGAAGGTTCATAGTTCATGGCTGTTTGATTGCAGACTCATTTGTCTTCACTTTGAAGTCTATAAGACATTACAATGTCTGCCGGAATCAATGTGATATTGTGGGGACTTTGTTTCACAGCACATAATGTACAAGACAGGAGATTACTGGTTAATAAGACATTTCAAAATCACTCTCTGTAGCAATGTCATTCGGCTAGACTCCTACCAGTATTCTTTGACGGTATTAATAAAACGTCATATTTCAGCTGAATATTTATTTATTAACAGTTTTTTTATATAGCGCCATGATATTATGTAGCGCTTTATAATGATTTAAAAAAAAAAAAACATCCATCCCTGCACCTATGGAACACTAAATTAAATTCACACACACACACATTTAAACTAATTAAACTACTAGCGTGTTTTTGGAACGTGAGAGGAAACCAGAGCACCCAGAGGGAAGACACACAGACACAGGGTGAACATAACAAAGATAAGGGGCCGTATTCACAGATCCGTTTTTTAAAAGTGCGCAGTTATACGCACGCATGTAGCAAGACAACACCCATGACACTGACTGGTTGTCATAGGGCACCCTTATGTCTACATGTGTAGTTATGGGCGTAGGTCAAGGTACGAACGTGTGTATCTATCTAACTGCGCCCTCATATGCCCATTTAAATGCATCCCCCCTGCCCTGACTCAAGTAATGTTGAACGTACGGATTTCAACCCCTCCGCACCTATGCCCCAAAGTGCGATTCCCAAGTACGTGCGTAAAGGACTTCCGTGCGTAAATTCAACGTAAACAGCGTAAATAAAGTTACTACGCATGCGCATTTCATCCGATCCTAAAAATACGCACGCAACTCCAGGATTGTATTTGTATGTGCTTTTTCTTTTTTTAATGTAGCCCGTATGTTTTGAGAACTAAATTAAAACGACATCTTTTTAGATTATTTCTTAATCTTTTTTTAGAAAGCGCAAGATAAAGACATGTAAAAACGATGACATCCTCATTATTATTACTCCAGAGGGAGGGCAAATCCTTATGTGGATATACCCATATAAATGTCACTGTTTTATCTCTTCATATTACTCTTCTGTTATTTGAATCTTTGTACTGGTTTTATTTTCCATTCAGTGCAGTCTCATATTGTATTGTCTTGTATTATTATTGTTTTTCATTAGTGCCAGTGATGCCTACAATCTAATTTCCCTACCCCAGCCCATTTGATTTGATCCCTAAGAATTCACTGCTGCAAGGTAGCCATGCTTGCCACTATGCAATTATATCGTCGGATGAAACTGTATTTGGTTCATTCATAACAAACACCCTATTGCAAGCGTTGTGTGTTAGAATATTTTATTGAAAGGTTTTTCTTGTGTATGATTTTACAAACGTGTTTTTATTTCTCAGGAGCATTCAGGGAGAGTGTTTCGGCTACAGTTTGACGAGTTCCAAATAGTCAGCAGTTCCCATGACGACACAATACTCATCTGGGATTTTCTAAATGACCCGGCTTCACATGCAGAGTCCACCCGCTCCCCTTCTAGAACATACACTTATATCTCTAGATAAACAACACTACATGGTACCTCACAATTCAAAGGTAAGCCCTGCTCACATGCTAAATGTACTTTCATCATTTCTACTGGGACAAGTCATCCACATTGTGTACAGAACTTTGACTAGTGCACAGCTTGTGTTCAGAATTGTCAGGGGCGCATTTATATTTGTTTTTTGTTTTTTGAAGGCTCCACATCAAGGTGGTTGCTTAGGTTTTTTTTTTATGTAATTATATAATTTTTTATTGACCGTGCATTTTGGTTATGTTTCTTCCTATATGAAGAGAAGTATATTATGTTCATACTTACACGTTTTATTGCCTGCACAGAGATCAGAAAGCAGAGACAGTCACTGATGAGATGTATGAATGCTGCGGGCAGGGTTTGTGTGACTGGAGCAGCATGTATGCAATCGTGCGGGCAAACAAATGCCAGGCTCCCGTTGCTTACAGTTGGCAGGCATTTTTAGCACCTGCGTGCCACTTGCCAGTATTTCATAGAAGGTACTTCTGTGGGTTGGTAAAAGGCTCTGGGTAGATAGTGGCGTGTGCCCTGTTTGGGTGGCACTTTGCTACATGTGACAGTAAATAAGATGACAAAAAAATGCACTGTGGGTACTGACTATGCCAGGGATCTGCTTATTGTGACATGCGGAATGGCGAGTCCATTCCAATATTCCTTGCCATTGGCGCAGTTGTTTTACCATTTGTTTTTATTTATAACATGTTTAACTTTAATACACAATATTATCAATTCTGCCTTAACACTGTGGGGCTGATTCATAGTAGGTAGCAACAGCAATGCTTAAATCTGCCCCTGGGCAGGAGGTAAATGGAAAGTGCAGAGAATTGGGCGTTTCTTTGCTGAAAATGAACTCTCTGTGTAAACTAAAGCCATTTAGTGGGAATTGCTTTTTTGGGATGTGGACAATGGGCTGCTTACTCACTGCTCAATTACAGACAATATAAAGCGTAAACTACGATTCCTCTCGAAATTTGTATGTATGTGAAATGGTCTACAATCAAAGCATTTTACATACAGCCATTTATTATCTGTGTGCTGTATACAAAAGCAACATGTTCTCCCTGTGTATGAAATCAATTAAATTAATTTGTACTCCTCTTGTTGTAACATGGGGACATAATGCAGGCGTCCACAAAAGAGTTTTTTTTCCCCCTAACTGCTAGGATTGGGAAAATGGCCACATATTGCAAAAGTACATGTGTAAGCCCCACATTCCCAGGACGGATCTGAATCCAGAGTTTTGTTCTGGGAGTGGTCCATCCGGTGGGCTGGGGGAAAGCTGGCCGGATGCAGGAAGGGATTCTGTTACGTGGGAGGCGGATGTGTGCTAATAGTACGTGCTGAGCGCCCTCTGTATTATCCAGACTTCTGCAGTGGCCCCATTTTATGAAAGGGCAGCGCAGATGTTTTAAGGTAGTGGTCAAGGAACATAAATTTATCTGAACGAAGGGAATGCTTTCCCCTCACCCACCCAGAAGCCTGGATATGAGCACCGCCTCAGCGGAAGTCTGGATCCATCTTTTTGCTGTCACTCCTACAGTTGTTCTAGATCAGACCCTTTATGTACATTAATTCATGTTTATTAATAAACACTAGTTCCAGCTCCAGCAGTCTTCATTCAGATCTACTGTTGTGTTGGAGATCTTTATCAAATGATGATGAAGGGCCGTATTCAGAGATGATTTTTTTTTTTCAAAAGTACGCAATTATACGCACTCACATAGCAAGCCAACACCCACGACACTCCCCTCTCACGGCCATGCGGTCATAGACATACACCTCCATAGAGCACATCTAACGTTACATGTGTACTTACGTGCGTATATGTATGCCGTATGTGCGATTCGATGTAACCGCGCCCTCAAAGACTCATTTGAATGCCTCCCTCCCCCACCCTCTTTCACGTAAATTTTTCAGGTACGTATTTCAACCCCGCCCATCCGTACGTATGTCCCCAAGTGTGATTCACCTGTCCGTGTATTCTACGTAACTTGCGTAAATAAAGTTACTACACATGCGCCGTTAAAACGTACCTAAAACACGCAACTTCACGTGAAAACGTATAAGGCCCCAAATGTATAAATATTGACCCCCAGATGCATAGGATGTGCTAACATGTAACCATGAAATGAGGCATCAGATGATCGTTTAGCAGAAAATAACATTGTACATTGATTGCAATGACTGTTATTTTATCTAATGCAGTTTACCTTCTCCCTTTATCTACTGCAGGACTTATTTGGAAAATACAGTAACTGGAGCAGCTGAGAGTGTCAGGGAAACAAACTATTTACTTGACCAGTATTTGATGAGGGAGAAGAAAGAGTCGTTGTCTTGGCACACTCTGGAATAATGTGGTCAGACAGCTGCAAGCTGCCCGGCCCATCTTGCACAGCGGACGGCTGGAGTGCTGATAATTGAAGATTTTTATTTATGCTAGGGGTTTTATTTTAGTTTTTTTGTTTTTAACTCTTTCATTGCTACAGGGGTATGCCGCTTCTTGCGTAGCTCAGAGTTTGCACGCCCCCGTTTAGTGACGAGATACGTTTTTAACAAACTGTTGCAAAGTAGAAAATGAAGACTTTACCAGGCACAGATTCTACAACGCTATTTAAATATTATGTCTGTTGCTTTGCTATAAGCAGGAGAACAATTTCTACCATGTCCCACACTTGCTCTGCTCTGCTTTCTGACGCGGTTACGATTGGAAACTCCCAAATGTGTTTGTGAAATGGTGAGCAGAAATAGGTTAATTTTCCTTCACAAGAACGACTTACGACCCCTAGTGATATATAATGTCTTTTTTTTTACCTTAGTAAGCATGGAAGATGTATTTCCTTTTTGCTTTTCATTTTTTATTATTTTTTTTAATATTTTTATTTGCTTGTATATTTACTTTGTCCTCTCAAGTGTTGTAGAATCTTATTTCCTTCTGTGTGGGCCATTAAATGTTTTAGAGTACAAATAAATGGATTAGACATGTTATTATCCAGTAAGAAAAAAAAGACCACTTCACATCCCTTCACTACACTTGTTGTTATATTTATTTTCCGAAAAGGATCAATTTATATTTAATTTTTAGTTTATGCCCCTACAGTTTGTAGGCACGTTTTTAAATTTTGTAATTTCTTAGTTCTTGTGTCGACCCCCTACAAACCTTTATTGCTTAATTCAATCTCGGTCCTGTACACTAATAATAATAATACATTCTTCAATACACTACCACTAAAATATTTCATTAAAAACACACTTATATTGTTAGCCTTACAAAGCATTCTACTTAATTTGTAATAAAAAAAAAAAGTACATGTATTTTTGTACTTTTGGTTTTTTTGAATGACAAAACTTTAATCAAACTTTGTGTGTTCCAGTTCTTCACTCATACACAGTTTGTCAATTCAGTCAGACTAACGAAGTTTGTTATACAGTGACCCTTGCAATGTACACAGTTGTATCATGAACAAAAGTGATGATATACCGTATGTATTTTATTCAGATACAATCTACACAGCAAATGTACAATTACTAAAAGACATAGGTCCAGATTCACAGTTACGTAGTTTTCGTCTCGCATACGTTTTATGAATTGACCGCGTTTATGCAATCTACATACAGAAATGGTACGTAGATAGCGTATATAAGCTACTAGGCAGGCGTAGCAGCTCAATTCTTTAAACAACGTACGGAAGATGAAAACTATGTAACTGAATCCGGACCATAGACGCTACAATGGAACATATTATATAGTCAAGCTATGTTTATATTTAATTTCACAGACTATAAATATGAGGCTTTTCTTTTAATCGCTTACTGGTCAAACACATCATATTGTTTTAATAGCCATTTTAAAATGGATAATTTCTTCATTTTCAATGGCTAAAGATTTTTATTTATGTTGCTGTTTTTTACTTTATATATATATTTTTTTTTTTTATTTGGTCAACTAAATGTCGTTGTCACTCTAGCTGTTACGTCACAAATAGCTCTGGCTTAATATTGTTCATGTGAGATAAAGAAAAACTTCTCCCTACAGCAAGATAATGTAAGTGTATATCAAGATATACTTATAATATCCATATAATTATATGGATATTATAAGTCACCTGGGAGCTCTGTTACTTTCTCCCCCCATCACATATAACAGCAGGAGGTATTTATACCCTACATAAATGTCAAATAAATCCAAGGTAACTCCTTATAGCTACAGTAGTTTAGATTTACATTTTCCTTAAAAAACGGATAATACACTATTTCTAGTAACATCAGAAAGTTTTAATTCTATATAATTTACAGCAATATATATATATAACCAGAATGTGTGTTTTTTTGTTTTTTTTTATAAAGCCATACAAGTTTTATTGAATCTTTTCATTGTATGCCGACACAATAGGGTTTTCTTCCTGTCTGAATGATATCCACGTATGCATCAACCATACACATTACTGGAAAACCCAAAAACTGCTACTGAAACAAATCAACCTGTCGTCACCTCCTCCCGTAGCGCATGGGGTTGAGAGGAGTTTAGTGTCTGTGTTTTGTTTATAATATAATTTGCTTGTCCTTTTACTGCAATGTATGAGGCTATCAGCATCGATTTATCATGGCTCTCTCTCCTTTTCTTGCTGTTGCTCTCTACTTTTATCACTTTCTCTCTTCTTTTTTGCTATCTCTTCTTCACACTCTCTACTTTTCTCGCTCTTTCTTTCCTTTGCTTGTTTGCTTTCTTCCTCCCTCTCTCCTTTGCTTTCTCTTTCGTTCTCCTTTTTTCGCTTACTCCCTCTACTGCTCTTACTCTCTCCCTCGCTTGCTCCTCCTTTTCTCGCTCTCTCTATTTTTCAATCTCTCCTTTTCTCTCTCTCTCTCCATTTCTCTCATTCTCTTCCTCTCTCTCCATTTCTCTCACTCTCTCCCTCTCCATTTCTCTTTCGCTCTCTACTTCTCCTATTCTCTCTCTCTCCATTTCTCTCTCACACTCTCCCTCTCCTTTTCGCTCTCTCTCCCTCTCCCTCTCCTATTCTCTCCATTTCTCTCTCGCTCTATCCCTTTCCTTTTCTCTCTCTCTCACTCTATCCCTTTCCTTCTCTCTCTCTCTCTCTCTCTCTCTCTCTCTCTCTCTCTCTGTCACGACGGGCAGGATTGCTTACCTTCCCCGCTCTCTCTCCCTCTCCCTCTCCCTCTCCCTCTCCCTCTCCTTTTCTTGCTCTCTCCACTTCTCACAATTGTTCTCTTCCTCTCCTTTTTTCGCTCTCTCTCCTTCCTCCCTTTTCCAGCACATAGATAATAAATATACTGATAATAACAAGGCTCTAGCATTACTTTTGAACACTTTAGATATTGCCTCCTGGAACCATATAAATGAGAAATAACAATCTAAAACTATAGACAATTAAAACAAATTCCTTGCTCTGACACATGAATTCTAAGATTTGTATTGACATATGAAATAAACGTAACAGAGATAGCGTACAAGGTACATCAGATTACTTCTGCGGTTCCAACCAATCTTGAAGAAGTTTATCAGTTTTAGCTATTATTTTCTGACATCTGCGGGCCTGCAGTAGTAGAAACACAGCTCTCAAATTATTCTTCCACCCATCTCGAAGAGGCAGCGTATGGACGGGAAGGAAGATGAATTAGGAAAGTTAAAAATTATTTCCTTCAGTGTTTTTATACCGTTCTAGAGCTCGGTCTATTCCCCAGTTTCTCCGAACATTTTCTACCACTAAACAGTGGAACATATAGTTTCATTTGTAAGAATGTTATTTGACCCCAGGCATGCTTTAATTATAGCGAATTCAGTGGAAGCATACATCACCAGTGTTGGGTAAAAGCAATGATCGTCTTTGTAATCTTCAATCTCACCTCTTATCCTAGTAATAAAAATGAAATATGACCAGCCATTTTGCTGTATATTAGAGTACCCGATTTTTTTATTTTTTTTTCCACTGTCCTAATGCCATTTACTGTAATTAGCTACACATTTCTTTTTATTTGCTTCTTTTTTTAAAGTCCAAGTACATTTTTTGGTTTGTTTTTTACTTTTGCAAAACTTTTGATTGGAGTGACACCTAAAACAATTCATTTTATCTAAACTTGCTGTCTTGACGTAGATAATACATTTACTACATTTGGAAGGAAAATTGTTGTTGTAGTAAATTACATATTGGGAAAAGAAATTTATTTACTGTTTTAAAAAAAAAAAAAAAAAAGTTACAGAATATCATGTGATTTATATTATTTGACTTTATGACGTGTACACTGTTTGAACAATATTTTTTTTCCTTTAGACTATTTACTAGTGTGGTGCCAAAGTTTGACAAAAGTGAGATTTGATTATCACCTGATTATTTGTACTGCCAAAGTTGTAAGCATTAAGTGTTACATTTAAAAGCAGTAGCAAATGATACAGAATAGTATTATTGTTCTCTTTGAATAAGCAGTTTAGTAATACTTTAACTGAATCATATTGGTTTCACACAGAGGGATGCCAGTTCTTCAGACTATTGTCATGACATACTAAACGCATTGGGTGTAAAGCGTTTGAAGTGAATGAATGATTTTACATGGGGATTATGTGGCACTTCTCTGAAAATGTGAAACAATCTGAATTTATCCGTATTTAGGCATGTTATTTAGAATGCAGAGTAATTGAATTTGTTTTCATTAAAGCAAAACACCAAATAATATGTGTAAATGATTGCAACAGATGAATTTGTCAATATTTAATTACAGAAAAGTAATTTATTTATTTATTTTATTACAAACCTCAAACGGTTTTCTGTTTTCTGACAGTTTTAGGTCATATGTTTTATTTACAAAAAAAACCAAAACTACAAATCTAAGGGGGATATTTCATTGCGCATCACATTGTACAATGCCACCAAGGTGTGAAAAAAGAGGTAGCCTTAATCATTTTTACACGCTCAGCCGTTACCACAATCACCACACTTTGCACTTAATTTAATATCTCCCTATGTACAAGATTTGACACTAAAAATAGAAATGTATGTTACTGTGATGTATGCCTTGTTCCGGTGCATGGGAAGATATTTGATAACCCTTATGAATTTGGTGTTAAGGTGAATTTGTGCGTGTTGAAGAAACATTGGATGGGGTTTGTCATGCTAATGACGGTTGTATTCACTAGTGTGTGTTGTATATTGGATGTGATTCTTTCGTCATGTGTTTCTATAATGATTTCTCCTCATGAACCAATCACTGCTTTTCTTAAATACTGTCTTTTTACAGCCCTATCTCCTAAAGTGTTTAATAGATTTTTGACTGAAGGTTTATGCACTGTTAATTATAATTGTGAAAGGTACCACTTATTATAGGTTGCATAGCCTCCTGTGTCAAGGTTCATTTTTGCCTTTTGTGCCCCCTTTTAAGTCTTCACTTTGCATATTAAGTTTACTACTCTTTTTAATCTTTTTGTCTTTGGAAACGCATGTAAAATTTTCTGTCACATATGTTTTATTTACAAAAAAAACCAAAACTACAAATCTAAGGGGGATATTTCATTGCGCATCACATTGTACAATGCCACCAAGGTGTGAAAAAAGAGGTAGCCTTAATCATTTTTACACGCTCAGCCGTTACCACAATCACCACACTTTGCACTTAATTTAATATCTCCCTATGTACAAGATTTGACACTAAAAATAGAAATGTATGTTACTGTGATGTATGCCTTGTTCCAGTGCATGGGAAGATATTTGATAACCCTTATGAATTTGGTGTTGATAAGGTGAATTTGTGCGTGTTGAAGAAACATTGGATGGGGTTTGTCATGCTAAAAATCAGCATTGTGCTAATGACGGTTGTATTCACTGTGTGTTGTATATTGGATGTGATTGTTTCGTCATGTGTTTCTATAATGATTTCTCCTCATGAACCAATCACTGCTTTTCTTAAATACTGTCTTTTTACAGCCCTATCTCCTAAAGTGTTTAATAGATTTTTGACTGAAGGTTTATGCACTGTTAATTATAATTGTGAAAGGTACCACTTATTATAGGTTGCATTGTCTCCTGTGTCAAGGTTCATTTTTGCCTTTTGTGTCCCCTTTTAAGTCTTCACTTTGCATATTAAGTTTACTACTCTTTTTAATCTTTTTGTCTTTGGGAACGCATGTAAAATTTTCTGTCATTCATGGATCATTGATTGATATGGACATATCACAAGACACATTCTGAAAGCGAACTTCGTTCTGTGACAATCTAGATAAAGTTTAAAAAAAAAAAATGGAAACTAATGCAATGCAATTCCTACAAACATCCTTGTTGCACACCACTGAGGATAGCATATTGGTAGTTTAAGGGCTAGATTTACTAAACTGCTGAAAATGAAAAGGTGAGATGTTGCCCATAGCAACCTATCAGATTCTAGCTGACACTTAATAGGAAAATGAGAGCTAGAATTTCATTGGTTGCTATGAGCAACATCTCCACGCCTCCTTTTCCACAGTTTAGTAAATCTAGCCCTAAGAGTGAATGTCGTAGGGTTTTCAATAGTATTTCATTTCCCCTGCACTAGTGAAGGTTGTTGCCTTACACATAAAAGCCTTTCAGATCTTCTTTTAACATAAAAAAAAAAAATGAAAAAAAAAAACCCTGATGGGTAAATTAAACTCCATTACTGGAAATTTTGGAAAAAATTCTTAAATTCTTGTGATTGTTTGTGTGATGTGTTGTAACCGCTGTTCACTTGTAATAGGGTCATGGTATTTTTTTTTCCACTGTTCAACTGGAAATTGAAATAAAATAATAAACTGAATTAATGGTCTTTTTCATTATCTGTGTGTTTTGTTTTTTTTGTTTTTTACTATGTATTCTTCTAAAGTCATAATTAAATGGAAAATATTTACAGTGTTCCAGAATTTGATTAATGTAAAAAAAACTGTGTAAACATGGGGCCAGATTTACTAAGCTGTGGGTTTGGAAAAGTGGAGATGTTTCCCACAGCAACCAATCAGATTCTAGCTGACATTCTCTAGTATGTAAATCTGGATCATGGTGTTAAATATTGAAAGCCTGAACATTTCACAAGTTAAAATAATACCATGTAAAGTTTTTAAAATAGTTAATAGCCTTGTATAATTATTATGGCAGAATAGTAATCAAATGAAAATTTCTAGGATGGTGGCTGCCATGTCGTCTCCAAAAGTCACCTTGAGAGATTTAAAAACCTCCGACTTCTAATATTATCCAGCTCCACCAGATGACGGTAAAAAGGGTATAGGTGGAAGACTGTCCTTTCAAGGTGCTTGGTTAGTGGTGATCACTCACATGTCTGAATGCTGATATGCTGGATCCCACGTAATAGTACAATGTGCCCTACTCTGCCCATTACATACGGGGGAGCAGCAGACTGCCATTGGCATGGAATCCCTACATTGCTGCTGACAAGAAGTATAATGGTGTTGTTGGTCCCAGATGGCTAGGAATAAAATGAATCTAGGACTAAGACTTGTAACTGTACTTTACAAGGCTGAATCGAAGCCCTGGGGCCAGATTTATTAAACTGCAGAAAATGGAAAGTGGAGATGTTGCCCATAGTGACTCTCGCTATCCTAAATAATGTCGTATAGAATCTGACTTTTTGCTATGGGCAACATCCCCATTTTTCCTTTTCTGCAGTTTGGTAAATCTAGCCTCCGGAGTTCTTTGTAAAACCTCCCACTTCAGACCCCACACTTTTTTGTAAGTACGGGGGTGTTATTTCTGCACGAGAGAGGGGTGTGAACTCCCCCTTGAGCGTCAGTAGTGTCACTTACACTGCCATAAAGCAGTCTCAACTCTCACTAGCGGATCATTGGTCCATCCGACCGTTGATCCATGGGTAAGTTGGTTACCCATCTCATACTGTAAATTTTAAATGCTTGTCCCCGCATACCATTGCAGGCGGAGGGGAGGCACAGCTTCTTTACTCTTAAAATCCATCATACAGAATTTGGTTCTGTACTATGGAGGTTACGTATATGCACTTTGCGTGAGTGGGCTCGCGTACAGACCTGTGGATCCAGTCCTTTCTATTATTGGGAATTTGATTAGATCAGTGTTTCTCAACCTCGGTCCTCAGGACCCCCTAACAGTCCATATTTTCTAGGTTTCCTTAAAGAATCACAAGTGATATAATGAGCAGCACCTGTGGAGCTTTTAAAATGTGTCAGTAATGAACACACCTGTGCTCCAGCAGTGACACCTGGAAAACATGCACTGTTAGGGGATCCTGAGGACCGAGGTTGAGAAACACTAGATTAGAACGTGTTATGTTCCTGGAGCAGGTCTAATTTACTTAACTTCTTTTATTAAATTTTATTTCTTTTTTTAAACCCAACTTTATGATATGTTTAACATATGTTCGGAGAGTTTGTGAACAGTCAGGTTTCCTTGTAGAACTTTGAAAAAAATCTTGAACACATAGATAGGTGGAACTGTGCCACATCATGCTATACCTTGCCACACTGCAACTGGCAACCTTAAACTCTTCTGGTGGACAATTGGCTCCAAAGAAGCTGACATTACCTGTAAATTTTAAAATAATATAATATAACGTATGTAACCATACCAGCAAACATCGTACACCAGGGTTACAAGCTATAACAAATATATGTAACGTAAGCAGGAGCTGAGAGCCACATCAATCACTGTTTTAATACAGCTATAAATGTCCCCTTTTATATGCCTGCAAATATTTACCAAGTACCTGATTTCATTTATACCGTATGGCAAATTCTCCATGTGTTGGATGATCCCCATTTATCAAGTAGTTTATTCTTCACTGTGAAAATATTTGTTTGAATGGCAAACATCAGGCCTGAAAGTCCCTTACCATACACTCTTTGCTAAACATGTAAAAAGATGTTTGTACATAGTTTGCTTTCTAGTGCCTGGTATAAAAACAAATGAACTACATGTACTTAACTCTGAATCCTCAATGAATCCCTGATGAACTGCCTTTAAGCAGCATATCCAGTAATTGGAACAGAGTCATGACATGCTTGTATGTTGTGTAATTACTTGATACTGCTCCCCATCCAACTCTTCAAGTCTGCTCTATGCATCCCAAATACAGCTTTTCTCTTTATTCTTCATTTACTGAAAGAACCATATGACTTCCTCAAGCCATGCAGATGTCTAATGCTTTCACTAGTGTTTTGCGTGTATGTATATATATATATATATATATATATATATATATATATATATATATAGAAGTGTGTATGACGTTCTTTTTGCGGG
>WWET01000082.1:129836-145995 GCA_011038615.1 Limnodynastes dumerilii | reverse complement strand
AAGTTAATTGTATTCGTTGCATGCAGGGATATATCTTTGCTTTTGTTTACTGCACATAGATACTGACCAACTTTATTTTTACACTGTTATATAGACTTGGGCTGGGAAACGCCACCTCTCAACTCTTGCAACAGATAAATTATATGACTCCCCTGCAATAAACATGGTTTAGCCCAGGAGTAACTTTCCTCTCTCATCTTTAGTCTCTGAATCAGGTCCAATGTGTGTGGTGGTCTGTAAATTATTGTAATCGTGAGAAGATGATGTGTGTGGTTCATAGTAAAATACTTGGAATGTTAAGCGGGCTGTGTATACTAATTACACTTCTACAATAATCTAGTTTTTATGAATATGTGAAAAGAATAGTGATTGTTTTGACGGGTGTCATAAAAGGTATTGGGATGACTTGTGCAATTCTGTACACAAGGAGATCTGCTAGGTGGGTGGGGGGAACCATTTAAATTTTACATTAATAAACATGAGAGTTCACGTCTCTCTTACATGCGGACTATCAGACCTCCAATGTCCTTACACATTCCGTACCTACGGAAGAATGATAGTTTTCATGTGGAAATGGACCATGTAACAACATTGTAGTAGATTGACCTCTAAAAGAAGTATGAGACCTTCTAATCTGCTCTCCCCAGGGTGAAATTCTCCAGGTCTTGTGATAAGGAGATTGGAATGTCATGTTGGAAAATGTCATTATTCTTAGAGCCAGGTCCTGGCCTACTATGGGCTGGAGACAAGAAGCCAAAATTTATATGATATGCCTCTCCTGTTGTTTAGGCTGTGCATAAGAAGATTTTTGTGACCTCTTAACCCTTCAGGCACGTGGTTGGCCTTTGTAGGCATTATAGACAAAATGTCACCCATATTAATCCATGTTTCTTATCTTTCAATAGTTCTTCATTATTTTATTTGGTTATGTATATTATTGTCATGTATATTAGTAATCCATGTTTTTTGAACATTAAGGGCTAGATTTACTAAATTGTGGAGATGTTGTCCATAGCAACCAATCAGATTCCAGCTGACATACTCTACTATGTAATAGGAAAGTGAGAGCTAGAATCTGATTGGTTGCTATGGGCAACAGCTCCCCTTTTCCATTTCTGCAGTTTAGTAATTCTAGCCCTAAGTGTTGCACAGTATAATTATTATTATTATTATTATTATTATTATTATGTAATATTATCTTATTACATAATGTGCTGGGGCTACATTACATTAACCACATACACTTTGTCCTCCAACACCTACAATTGTTGTTTGCATAATACTTTTAGTACTGTACATTATTGTTGGATAATGCCATCCTTACCTTCTGCTTCATGCCTTTGTATATTATTTATTGGTGTTACAATCCCTTTAGAGTATAGAACTCCCTAATATAGTTTTGGGGGTTTGTTTTGGCTAATGTAAGATGGTTGATTGGGGTGTGGTTTGCCGGTATGATGTTAATGCTCGCCATGTGAATGGTGAATGCCGGCAATTGCTGGCAGTCTCCATTATTGACAGCGGAGGTGCTACGAGAATTGCATCCTAGTCTTACCCTTAACACTCCCCTAACCTTAACACTCTGTTTCCTGCAGCCCAACTCTAACCTTTCCCTTCAGCCCTAACCTATTGGGAACATCTGGAAATAGGTACCCGTTTCCCAATTGCAATTTTCTATTTGCCAAGCATTGCGGCAATAATACATGCCGCCATTCAGTTGATTGTGCTACAAAATAACTTCATTTTGCTGGTACTACTTTTTACTGGGACTTCACTTTACAAATATATTACATGGTATAGCCATTATTGTCTAACAATAACAAGTTTTTAAATGCTGATATGCCAATCATCATATGTTTATGTTTTCCTTAACATAATGGGAGTTTTTCAACAAGATAATTTGCTCTAAACTTACTAAATGTATTAAATATTTATTTGGTTGTAAGACTGGTCAAATAGTATTAAGGAATTTGGACACAAGTCTATACACTGAATAATGACTCAACATTCCATATCTTCCAGTACATTAAAGCATTTTACAATGCCACCTGGTACCAGAGATATGGACAGCCACTTGAACAAAGTCAGTTAACACTCCTATATTCCTTGACGGTGTCTGTATTTGCACTGGGTGGATTACTCGGATCTCTACTGGTAGGGATTTTAGTCTCCAGGTTTGGAAGGTAAGCACACATACACCTTATGAGTTTGTGGCATGTGTTTAATTTTACAACAAGGTATCCAACTTAATAACAAAAACTTTGTTTTCCTTATAACAATATTGAATCAAGCTTTTCTTCAGGGAATAGGCATTATTTTGGCAAATCTGGTTGACGTTTGTAATCTATAGCAATCGAACTCAAGCTGTGTTTTACAAATGAGGCAAGGCATTAAATAATCTGCCTATGGTCACCTTATGTATCCATTCAGTTTAAGACAAATTACAGGATTGCTTTCCAGTTTTAACAGTAACACATTTGAGATGTTTAGTAGCTGAGTTGCTGCATCACTCAGATATATTGGATGTTGGAAGATGCAGAGTTACATCTAGATATAAGAAATCAAGGTGTGTTCAGGTTTCTGAAATGGGCACTCAGGGTCTAAAACATTAATATTTATTAATATACATTAAACATGTTGGAAGATGCCTAATATTGTATAAAACAAACCTATCTGACAGTGATATATTAAGTCATGATCATGCCATTTATAGGCAATAATATAGGGATTCCAATTCATGCTCAGACATTGGACTCATTTTAAACACAAACATGCAATACTGGAATGGTATGTGCCAAGCACACTACACAACATCCTATGGGGCTCAGTTTGAGATGTCCAATGAGGATCACCTTCAGTTTGGGTGCCACCAGACTTAACCTTTCCATCAGAACATTTGAGAACTTTCCAGAGACACATCTGAAAGATCGATAGTGCATTATGAAATCTTATTCTGCTTAACAGCCAAGTAGGCTGAATTGTGTTAGGTAGACAAAGTAATAGTGTCTGCTTTTGATGAACGTTAAAAGTTTCTACATTTTAAGTTATCTAAACTATGTTCCGTTGTGTGTGGATAAATTAAAATTATACAGAAACTTACAGAATTATAAGGTGAGCGTCCTCTGGCTTGTTTATTAATAGTAATATTAGAATTACAGCTGCTCAGTATTGCTGATAACTAATGGTAAAATGTCATGAAACTTTCTAATGGGTTTCTCAAGGACTGGTCAATGCATTTTACCTCAGAACCAGTTGAACATCAGATGGACCAACTGGGACAGATATCTTTTTTTTTTTCTGTGGTTTTTACTAATTTACATACATTTTTAACTTGAATCCTACTCGAGATTTTCATTGGTATTAAGATTTTAATACCTATTTTTATCCCTTAACCCTGAGTTAAATATCCACTTATTGCATTATTGCCAACCAATGGCGGGTGATTATTTAAGTGTTTGCACAAAGCTTGTCCTTTATGAGAGACCTGCAGTTAGTGATTTTTATTTGAAGGGTTAATTGAAGAGTAAAGCCGCATTAGAACCTGTTCTTTTATCTCTGTGTGGTGTGATAATGGTTTGCTGGTCTCATACACAGGACTGATTACACACAACCAATTAATAACCAAGAGATGGTGAAGTTCTTCAAATGCATTGCATGTCTGTGTATATGATGGGGACATATTGTGACTAGCAGAGCAGAATATAGTTTACTTCAAACCTCATCCAAAGCTGCCTGCTATCTTCTATTCCAGATTAACCACTTTCTCACACTATTAACCCAGGCTTCTTCATTTACATAATGGCTTTCTGTTAATGGCAAGAGGTTGCACTTGTAGATGATAACAGTTTATATTGCTTTATCGGCTTGTGTTATAATGATATCAACGTCGAATGCATTTTTTAGGACTTTAGGTGTGTTGAAAAATCACTGTTTGGTATTACTGGCAATTCTGCATAGTATAAAGCTATACAAAGGAGCAGAGCTTGCACATAGGTTAAGGGTCGGGATATGGGCGAGAGAGAAGGACATTGAGAGCAATAAGATAAAAGGGCTTCATTTACAAAGATTAGCGCAGTGACCGATAATCACGTTAGCCGGCCTGGCAGTATCGTGGCCCATATTTACAAATACAGCAAGGTCCCATGATGGTCAGCAAGCCTTTTGCCGACATCGTTCGGCCTCTCTCGGAGACCAGTTCCCGGCACATGCGCAGTACCTGATTTTTGTGACTTGTAAAATTTCAAGTCCCTGAAAGGCAAAAACATTGCGCATGTGCCGAGAATCAGAGACAGACACGTTGCCCGGTCAGGTATGTTTTTACTCTTTCTTTTTTGCTTCTTTTAGGACATGTGTTTATTTTTCAATAAAAAAAGTTATATATTTTGTAAAAAAAATTTCTATGCAACTTTGAAATGTATTCCAGCTCTCTCCCAATGTATAGCCCCCCCCGAATAACAGCAATTAGGGGGAGAAAAAGGGGGTATATGGTTACTGGAATTCTTTCACTAATGCCATCTTTCAGATGTACGTATCGGCATGGAGTGTTAAAATCTGGGCCGATACTTAGTAAATACAGCAATCAGCTGCACCGCATTCATTAGAGCTGGCTGGCGATTGTTAGTGTTAATGCTATCGTTGCCATGGTTTCTATGGCGAGGATAGCATTGTAAATAAAGAAAACTTCGATTTCTTGCGATAAAGCCTGAAAACGGGCTTTATCATATGAAATTGCAGATAGTAAATGGAGCCCAAAGTTAGACCATTTACAAGATAGACAAAAGACTAGGTTTTCAACTGGTCAGATAAGGAAAAATAAGAAAGAGACGGTGAGAGAGAAGATATTAAAATGGAGAATAACAAATGAAAATAAAAAAAAGATGCAATAAGTTTTTTATTTCTACTCAAGATGGACTTTTAAGACCCTGACACAAGTCCATTCTCTGCCTGGTTTCCCAACCAATAGTACTAGTACCAATGGTGGTAGTTCTGGACCACTGCCAGGTGGTACTCCGTTTAACTGGGTAATGTTGTAAGGAGGTTTGATAGCACATGGCTTAGGACGTTATTAATACAATATCTTGGAAGCTAAATGGCGTATGTAGAAAAGGAATCTTAAAATCACTGTAAAAATTTGTGAACAACAACAAAAACCCTGAAAATATATGTATAGGTCGTCGTTATGTATCTACATATAATGCAAAGTGGTACTTGACATGATTCCATAGTGGGTAACTGGTACTGCTTATAAAAAAAGATAGGGAATCGCTGGTCTAAACTGTGAATTGTATTCTTCAGGAAAGGAACAGTACTAAAAAGCTCACCGCTGGTATTCATAGCTGCTGTCTTGATGGGATTCAGTCGTTTTTTAAGGTCCCCAGAGATGGTAATCATTGGTCGGTTTATCACAGGAATCCACTCGGGTAAGCATATTTACCAATCCCAGACAAAACAGGCATTTACACTGTCCGTCCATATGACTCAACTCTAAATATAATATCATGTACTAAAACTCTGATTAAACCACTTGTAGATGTAGCCGACCTTCCAAAGGGAAATATGATGCCAAGATCACAATATTGGGATGTATTTGCCAGTCCGGCCGGCCCTATTTCTAACACGATACAGCTGCAAACTGAACGGCGTCTGTATCATTGTTTCAAACAATCTGGAGCTACAAACTTATTATTGGAAACAGGATCCTATTTCCCTGTTCCTATAGCTACAGGCTGCGGAGGGTAAATTAGCCTTAGGCTGTGGTAGCTATAAGGTTAGGGATAAGGCCTAAGAGGAAGGTTAAGGTTAGGCTGCGGGGTATGGAGGGTTAGGGTTAGGCTGTGGGGAATGAATAGTTAGGGTTAAGCTGTGGGGAATGGAGGGTTAGGCTAAAGAAGGGGAAGAATAGTGTTGGGCTGCGGAAAACAGGATTAGGAAAGGGTTAAACTAGAGTTAGCTAAAAAAAAAACAGCTTTTGGCGGATGACTCTTCGCGACTCTGGCTGTAATTGGCTGTCTCCATTCAGCTGTTGTACAATGGTCAAAAAAGTCCATCGTACCTGCAAACCACATCCCAAAAAATCATATTTCATCTATCATTTATCTAGTACATTCTAACATATGAAATCTAGAATATATCCCATATAGGCTAAATATATGCGTTTGTTTTTAAGAATGTTTGATAAATCTATCATGTGATATCTAAAACCGTTCACCCTTCTGTGTTGCTCAATGGCTTGTCATGGAGTTCTCTCCACCTTCATAATATCTTGCTGGCTTTGTTCTGTGTTGAAGTACTTTTTTTTTACTTTTCTGAAGGTATTTCCCTCAGTGTGGTTCCCATGTATTTGGGAGAGATTTCACCAAAGAATCTACGTGGTTTCTTGGGTCTGATGCCCAGTATCTTCATTTGTCTTGGAGTGTTTACGGCACAGGTTCTTGGCCTCCCAGAGCTGCTAGGTCAGGTCAGTGTGCTGTACTTGTGAAAAGGGAAGGTGGCAGGGCTCTTCCCCTAATTTTAAACTAAGTTGCTTAGTGACTTAACCTTAACATATAAGGGAATGAAAACAACTATGATTAAAGAAACTTCTAAAGTGAAAAGATGCAGGTATTGTCCAGAGCAACCAATCAAAACTTAGCTAACATTTATGTAGCACAATTTTAAAATTATAGTTAAAGCATACAAGTATAGCTACAATCTTTTAGGTTACTATTGGCAACACCTTCACTCTTACTTTTTAAAACTATGTAATGGAAGTTTCAACAGTGCGATCCTAATTACCGTACGTACAAGGGTCGAACGCATCCTTTGCACAAGAGACACTTCCCTAAACTGAACTCTGTCTTATTATTTGTGAAGGTAATGAAATCTGGGGGTGGGGGCGTGGAAGGACACTAACCGGTCATGTGCAGTCTCTGCTTTTTCTGAGCATGCAGAAAGCAAGGGGTGCTGTATTAGGGGGATGTACTTTAATATGTATTAAGGTGAATGTATGAAAGTATGTTATAAAGTTCTATTGACATGAATTTTATGTCTGCAGGATGAGACTTGGCCACTGTTCCTGGCCGTGGTTGTGGTACCTACTACAGTGCAGATCGCAATGTTGCCCTTTTTCCCAGAGAGTCCTCGTTACCTTTTGATTGACAAGAACAATGTACATGCCACGATACATGGTAAGCAGGGAAATGGTAGTGGGGCAGAATAATCTGGAGCAGTGGATCTGTTCAGTACGAGTCTACAATGTTCTGTAGGTTTTTAAATATGTAATAATACCATTTATATGTCTGCTTTGGATGTAATTGTGTGAACTTACTTACAATTATGGATTAGTCATCTAGGCCCAGATCCTAGACTAAGTACACCAGCAATTTTACGCTAGCCAAAGACGTAAATTTGCCGATTGGTATTTACTGCGCATGCGCATGACAGATGTTACACGACGTTACGCTGATCGCGAGTACCATTAGCGTAAATATGAGCGATGGGCAGCAATACGACATACATAATTACATTAGGTAGGCGGGGGGTGGCATTTAAATCGTACATTATGGGCAGGGTTAGGCCATCATGTACGTAGATTCACTAGGGGAGTGCATAGAAACTACACTAGCGTAAATACGCTAACTTCAAACGTAACTAACACTTAGGTCTGGATTTACCCTCTTGTGAGGGGGTATTAAGGAGGAACAATGTTCCATTTTAATCAGTGTGCAGTGTAAGTATTTTGGACCTGATCCAGAGATAATAGTGTCTGCAGCTGCTGGTGTGTGTGTGGGGGGGGGTCTCGTTATCTGGTCGCCATGGTATCTTAATATCAGGGTTGCTGACTCTCCCAGAATATCATGAAGACTCCTGAAATTCGGGCATTTCTCCTGCATGCAAATCTCCTGCTAGTCCCTGTATCTCATTACAGTAATAATGGGCGGGACTTGATGACGTGATTTTTTATCATCAAACCCCGCCCACCACCAGCACAATTTGAATTGCTGTAGTCATTGACAGGGGGCGGACCTTAATGACACGTTTTTGCATAATCACGTCATTAAGCACTGTCCCCTTACCCGCATCTATTTCTTTTCTTTGAGATCTCCCGGAGGAAAGAAATAGAAGTTAGGCAATACTACATAATATGCTTAATTGTGAGGGGAGAACTCTCCTTGTACTTGGCTTTCTGTCTGCAGCACTCTACCTTAACATTTATACTCTGACCCCACTTAAAGTGGGGCCAGTGCCTAAAGGAAGATCGTACGTAAGAGCTTATTTAAATACCTCCCCACTCCCACCATGCTGACATACTTTATACTTTAGATTAGCCAGGATCGATAGAGCGGACACACTAATGGCATATTGTGTAGAACATTTAGGTGATCATGGCCCTGATTCAGAGGCTGAAAATAAGAACTTAAAGTTACACCTGGGCTAAACCATGTTGATTTCAGGGGGAGTCAAGTTAATTTTATTCTGTGCATGCAGGGAGAATGCTTTGCTTTTACTTATTGCACACAGATACCTGATCAGCTTCACTTTTAAACTGCTAATTAGACTTGAGCTGGGAAACATCACCTTTTAACTATAATACTGTTGCAGCAAATGAAATTTGACTCCCCTGAAATCAACATGGTTTAGCCCAGGTGTAACTTTAAGTTCTTATTTTCAGCCTCTGAATCAGGCCCCGTGTGATTTGCACAATAATCCTGTGAGATACATGTAGTGTGCCCCCAGCTTTATACTGCCTCCCCTGCAATTCAGCACGGTTTTGCTCAGGTGTAACTTTCCACCAGATTTCCTATTATTTTCAAACTCAAACCCAAATATGTCCAAATATGACAAATTCTAATATGACAATTTATTTTTTCATTGCATATATGGCTTTTTCATAATTTATTTTAAAACATTTCTGTCCTAATTTGCATTGATTTCAGTATGAAAGAGACTATTGTGCACTTAAATAAGCAATGTATTTCTGTTTTTTTTATTGCGATTTCCTAATGAGGTGTAACAAAAATAGCAAAATCATCATTTAAAAAGACATTCATTTTTACAGTTAAAAGAATGAATATTGTTATACATCCTAGGAATTAATTAAAGTTCCATGAATTATAAAAAAATTTTTTAAAAAAATGATTTAAGATTTATGTAATTATTTTTTACCATTCGCAGAGAAATAAAGACAAATTATGTCTCGACAAGGGCCAGCTAACTATTATCGGGGAATAGAGGAGAGCGTGTAACAACTCCCCTTCGTTTTATCTCTTACTTGCAGCCCTGTGATTATGAGTCATTATAATAGCCACAAGTGTTGTCTCAATATCAAATGATCATTGCTTTGTGTGCGCTGGGCAATCCAGCAAACAGACAGAAAGAAGAGTGAGAGGGAAGAGATTCACAGGTATCTTCTGTACCCGGAGGGAAGCAATGAAAGTGACAGACAAGACTACAAGTGATGCCATGCATTCATCTTCCTACCAGCATGAAATAAGCTCCAGCAAGACTGCAATAGTGGAAGTCAAGGCCACATTTAGTGTTGTCTGGTCATCATGATTGCAGACAATCCACACGCTCGCACCTCTGTCAAACTAGATATTAGAAATCCATTTCTAAGAACCTCTCAGCAGTACTGTGCAATCTATGTAAACATTTTTGGCTGGTATGTAACACTGGCTTAATTACCATGGGTGAAGGGGGTGTAGCTGATAAAGGGGCCCAGAGGAAAGGGTGGCCTGTGGGAGCCACTCCCCTGCCCTCAGAGCTCTAAGCAGGCTGTCAGCTTAAGGAAGCGCTTAGAGCTTTGTCAGGGCTGCTGACTTTCTATTAATTCCCTCTCGGAGGGAAGAAATAGATGCCGGTATGGGGGCTGGGCATGATGACGCAATTTATGCAAATTGCATCCTAAAGCCATGCCCCCTTCCCATCAGTGACACTTTTCATAGTGTTACTATGGATGGGGGTAGGGCTTCATGGCGCAAATTACGTCATCAAGTCCCGCCCAGTCCCTAGTAACACTAGGAATATTAGTGCTGATAGGCAGGGGGTGGTACCGGCTCCTGCTGTGACATTTACTGGCCCCGGTACCTGCTTTACCCATGACAATTTTTAACTTCCCCGGTACATGCTGCGCTCTGCTTTCCCAGTAAGAGGTTAGGGTTATGAATTTGGATTAGGATTATTATAATGCTGCGCAATCATGTCAGCATTACAATATTCGACTAGACAGGTGTCGTAGTAACAACTCTAGGCCGGATAGAGGTCTGAACGTCAGCCGAATTCTGCAAGCTGCTTGATTTTCTGACAATGCGCATGCACGCTCCAGATGCTACACTCCATGAGGTGGGTCCCGAAATTCAATAGATGCTATTCAGCAATATGTTTAGGCAGAGTTCACTTTCAGCACAGGCATCTATGTTAGTCAGATTGTAATTAGATGGGCTCACAATTTTGTTGCACAATCTGCTTTCCAAATTCTGCAAAACCTCAGGTAACTGGTCCTGAGAAAGTCACAAAGATCATCCATCTTCTGACATGATGTTGAGGGGAATTCAAGGTCTCTATCAGTGTATAATCACATGCTGGCTGGGGGTAGCTGTATTCCCGGTTTTTGCATTCAAGCCTTGGTTCCAATCCCGTTATTGCGTTCCACCATTAGCATATGTGAAAACAAGACATAGTGGCCACTGCCAATAGCATCAAATCTTTTATTAAATTAAATCAATGTGAGAGATAAAAACATACTCTCAAAGAATTTTGACATTAAAATGTAATGTCAACAAAAGCATGTGTTTCACCACAAGCAATTCAGCTCCGATTAGTCTCCAGGCAACAAATAGTGCAAACAAATAACTGGCACAATAAAATAAATGTATGATAGTAGCAGTTTGAAACCAACGCGTTTCGCTGTTGCTCCGCAATTGTCAAGGTTAAATCTACTTCATAACCGCTACCCTTTTATTGATTTCGTTGTAAACCATAGAGCACCACAAATTCCCTTCAACATCACATCAGAAGATCGAGGATCTCTGGGACTTCTTCAAGTTTTGCAGAACTTTGGAACTTTGTGGAAAGCACGTTCTTCAACAAAACTGAGCCGATCTAATTTGACTAATATAGACGTCTGTGCTGAACTGATCGAGATAGTGCTTGGTTGGAAATAGTCTGGGAAAACTAAGGATGACTTATGGCAGTGTCACTGACTTAAAGTTGGCATGAGAGATGGGAGTGACGGGGGAGTTCACTCACCTCTTCCATGCGGACTGACAGGCCTCCGTTGTTATGGTAAACGCACGGAGGTCTGAATACGGCCCTCTGTCTAATAGAAAAGTGCCGATCAGTGAACGCTGCCAGCATTTTAGTGCCGTCATGAAAACTGTTGACATTCAGATCATCGGAACATTAAACCACACCTATTGCCAGCTAGAAAGGGCTGCACTGACTTGTCCTGGGAATGGTGCAGTCGGCGCTGGCCCGGTAAAGCCCTCCCCCTATACTCCGCTTCCAGTCCTCCAGCATTCGATCTCTAATGCAGGGCTGTGGAGAGGGCCAGGGCGGCTCCTCTGTGATCACCTGCACTGACTGGTGTGAGTCTCCCGGATATTTAGGGAGAGTCAGCAATCATGGTCTAGATCAGGGGTTCTCAACCCCGTCCTCAAGTAACACTAACGGTCCATGTTTTGTAGGTCTCCCTGCAAAACCTGTGGAGCATTTGAAATGTAACTGTCAGTTATGAGCTCACCTCCAGCAAGGAGATTTTAAAAACTTGGACCGTTAGTGGTACTTGAGGACAGAGTTGAGAAGCACTGGTCTAGATCCAAGAAGGCTTAAGGATCTAGTCCTTCAGGGCTCTTGGATTTAACTTATTGTATAAAGTCATGTGACATCAGCAAGGGTCCTTCAGCCCACTCTAAACTCCAGGCTGTTACGGCATCTTGGCTGCTCCTTGTATGTGTTTTGACAAGACGTACATTGAAAAATAAAAGGTTTATAGAAGGTTTATCATAGATATTAGCTTAGTAGTGTTACAGGCTTCTGTTGGTGAATTTTAATTACAATTTTTTATTTTAATTATTCAGTGTTTTCTAAAAAGGAATGAATCATAAAATTATTTTGAGAGACGAAAGATCAATGACCTGTTACTGTATCTCTCTATATAGGAGCTGTTTGAATGTATAAAGGTTATTACTATTGTTATAACTTATGATAGGAATACAGAGCATTTAAAACAATGTGTGTTTAAAGATTCGTATTACACACTGACTGTTAGACAATAGAGGCATTACATAGTCTTGCTTGGATCAACAGAGCAAAGTCTATTAACGTTCCTTTATCTTAGCTCTTCGATGTTTTCGTGGAGAATACGACGTCCAAGATGTGATAGAAGAAATGCAGGAGGAGCAGCAGTCAATGACTTCGCTAGAGACGGTCTCTGTGTGCCAGCTGCTATTAGACCGCACCTTGTTTTGGCAAATCCTGTCCGTTATCGTGATCAATATGGGTATGCAGCTTTCTGGGATAGATGCTGTAAGTCTCTCACCGGACTTTCACTTCCAAACTATCTGCTTATGATATGCATAAATCATCGGGCCTCAAGCCCTCTATGGGAGATTTGCAGGCACTCACAAGATAACGGGAGAACTGCTCGAATTTCAGGAGTCTCCCGGACATTCTGGGAGAGTCGGCAACCCTGGTATTCAATTGATGCATTCTGGGTGCCTCCATGTAGAAAGCTGTAGCACATTGGTCCATTGCTAGTTATTCATTATATCAGGCTGTTTTAGGAGCTTGGCATTGGAAGATTTGGTTAATAGCAGGCTCCTAAATCATTTCGCACAAACCATAGGTTGTAGAGTAATAATGTAAATCTAAAATAACATAACCTCTACAAATATAATTTTGTCATTGTGGAAATACAGATTCCAACATGGCCTGGTGACCTAAAGAAACCCAAGTGCCATTGTGAATTGATTCCAAGGGCCAGATTTACTAAGCTGCAGGAAAGGAAAAGTGGAGATATTGCTCATAGCAACCAATCAGATTTTAGCTCTCACTTTTCTATTAAATACTAGAAAATGTCAGCTAGAATATGGACAACATCTCTATTCTCCTTTCCCGCAGCTTAGTAAATCTGGCCCCAAGACCTGCTGGCACCTGTACCATAAAGAAAATGTCAAAAAAAAAGCATACATCCGTTTCTGTGATTGGGGACCATCGTTGGCAGGGCTGCCATCAGGTGGGGACAGCTGAGGCTATTGTCCCGGGCCCTATTAGCTTTACCTATCTCTGCAGCAACAGGTATTGGCAGTATGCTACCGCAATACTTGCTGCTCAGTAGTGGGCCCACTGTTAAAGCAGGTCCGCGGCCCCCGTCCCTATGTGACGTCACCCCACAACTGTGTCCAGGGCCCCACATTTTCGGATGGTGGCCCTGATCGTTTACAATCACACAAAACACTTGTGTGTTTAGAGTTTAATAATGTGTATATCTGTGATGTGATGTGATGTTCCCTTAAACTTTCTTGTCATTTTCATTTTTCAAGACTTGTTAAAATTGTTTGGGAAAGGAAAGCAACTATTTGTTTAAGAAAAAATATATTTTTTTGCTCCCTGAAATCTATGCAGTTTTTCTGAATTTTAAAAATGTTTGTCTCTATATAAAAAATATGCAATATAAAGTAACATGTATGTATTTTTGTCAGGACGAGTTAACTGAATGTGACAATTCTGTGACTTTGCAGATCTGGTTTTACACCAATGCCATATTTGAGGATGCCGGCGTTCCTTTAGATGAGATCCCGTACACCACAGTGGGAACTGGCGCCATTGAGATAGCTGCAGGTTTGGTTGGGGTATGTGTGTAGGTTTAAAACGTCCAAGGGCTAGATATACTAAACTGTGGGAAAGGAGAAATGGAGATGTTGCCCATAGGAACCAATCAGATTCTAGCTGACATTCTCTAGTATGTAATAGGAAAGTGAGAGGCAGAATCTGATCTCCAAATATTGGTGGTTGTATAACTGACCAGACAAAGCCAGTACAGTCTTTACTCTTTGCTTATCTTTTACTGATGACCATGTAACAAAGAATTTACTGTGGTAATGATAACATGACTGAGGAATACTAAACTTTTCCATTAACCCAATGCTTCACTTAATGGGCTGGATCCAGACCTAGTTAAGTGCTTGAAATTAGTTACTCCTGGATCCAGACTTAAGTAAGTGCTTGAAATTAGTTACTCCTGGGCTAAACCATGTTGATTGCAGGGGAGTCATAGTTCATCTATTGCAAACAGTGTTAGAGTTGAGAGGTGATGTTTCCTATCCCAAGTCTAAATACCAGTGTGACAGTAAAGCTGGTCAGTATCTGTGTGCAGTAAGCAATTCAAAGATATATCCCTGCATGCAAAGAATACAATTAGCTTCACTCCCCCTGAAATCCACATGGTTTAGCCCAAGAGTAACTAAGTTAAAGCACTTAACTAGGTCTGGATCAGGCCCAATGTTATTATAATATATTTTATAATATTTCACAATTTACAGTTACATTACTCTATATTATTATATTTCACTTGTTTTGAAATGGGGCCACAGTCTGTTTATGAGTATATTATGGTGCAATGTGCAATTATGGTGCTTACACTGCCATAAGCCTGCATTATCTCTATCGTGCAGATCAGCGGCCCGGACGACCACTGATCCGCAGCAGTGTGGGAGCCCCCTCACACACTGTACAATTTGCATGCTTCTCCCGCCCACTTTAGAATAAAGTTCCGTCCAATTGTTTATACGCTAGGGTTACTATAGTAACATCTGGAGGGCGCATGCGCTTGTGAAGTCAGGCCACTTACGCACCTTGCTTGCGCAAGTGACCTGATGTTATTAGGTCAGGATTCGGTCCAATACTCACAAATCAACCACATGGTAAGAAAGACAAACCAATTGTGGGGTGCACTGCTTCTCTGTATAGTATAGCGAGACTAGTAATTCCCATAACCATATTCACATAACAGTTAAAACGTGAAATCTTTAATTGTTACAATAAAGTGTTACACAGAAGGTGAAATATGAGACAATAAAGTGCAAAGCATTCCAACACTCAAGCATAGTAATATATTAATTACAAACGTACTGCAGCATGAACCCACTATCTAATTGCAAAAAACACTGTCCCTTCTCCTCCCAACACTTCCCCTATTCATAGGCAGTAACAAGTTCCTCCCTGGGTCTGGAGATCGGGGTCGGTGCAGCGGAAGTGGTGAGAGTGAACAAACAAACTTAAAAAGAAAAGTGGCCACAGAGCTTCTGCCCCCTCTGTGCGCACTGGAGGATGCCACTTTTCTTTTAAAGTTTTTGTTCACAATTGCCGCTGCACTGACCTGAGGCCTCACCTAGCCACACCCCACATGCAGGTGCCTCACCTAGCCACACCCCCCACATGCAGGTGCTTCACCTAGCCACACCCCACATGCAGGTGCTTCACCTAGCCACACACACCGCATGCAGGTGCTTCACCTAGCCACACACACCCCACATGCACGTGCTCCACCTAGCCACACCCCACATGCAGGTGCTTCACCTAGCCACACACACCGCATGCAGGTGCTTCACCTAGCCACACACACCCCACATGCACGTGCTCCACCTAGCCACACCCCACATGCAGGTGCTTCACCTAGCCACACACACCGCATGCAGGTGCTTCACCTAGCCACACACACCCCACATGCACGTGCTCCACCTAGCCACACCCCACATGCAGGTGCTTCACCTAGCCACACACACCGCATGCAGGTGCTTCACCTAGCCACACACACCCCACATGCACGTGCTCCACCTAGCCACACCCCACATGCAGGTGCTTCACCTAGCCACACACACCGCATGCAGGTGCTTCACCTAGCCACACACACCCCACATGCACGTGCTCCACCTAGCCACACCCCACATGCAGGTGCTTCACCTAGCCACACACACCGCATGCAGGTGCTTCACCTAGCCACACACACCCCACATGCACGTGCTCCACCTAGCCACACCCCACATGCAGGTGCTTCACCTAGCCACACACACCCCATGCAGGTACCTCACCTAGCCACACCCCACATGCAGGTGCTCCACCTAGCCACACACAACCCATGCAGGTGCCTCACCTAGCCACACCCCACCTGCAGGCGCTTCAC
>WWET01000082.1:114984-129247 GCA_011038615.1 Limnodynastes dumerilii | reverse complement strand
GGTACCTCACCTAGCCACACCCCACATGCAGGTGCTTCACCAAGCCACTCACACCCCATGCAGGTACCTCACCTAGCCACACACACACCCCATGCAGGTGCTTCACCTAGCCACACACACCCCATGCAGGTACCTCACCTAGCCACACACACCCCATGCAGGTGCTTCAAATGGGCCACTCACACCCCTCATGCAGGTGCCTCACCTAGCCACAACCCACATGCAGGTGCTTCACCTAGCCACACCCCACATGCAGATGCTTCACCTAGTACAGAACTTCACACTTCCAGTCTTTTGCGTTGCTTTTGCAAAGAGTGGGGTGTGGTTCGCTAATTCCACTAATCTGACTTTCGACAGATCGTTTTGCAGCACTACAATGATGATGCCTTCTTTTTTTATATGTTTCTCATGCAACAACATCGCTCCAGTGACTGCTTTTTTTTATATGTTTCTCATGCAACAACATCGCTCCAGTGACTGCTTTCTCTACAAGAGTCCAACAGCGGCAGATAGGTTTTGATGATCATTTATCATAACCCTAACCATCCCCTTCTAGCATCCTAACCTTAACCCTGCCCTTACCCTAACCTTCTCCTCTCTGCAGCCTAAACTTAAGCCTCCTCTAACCCTAACCATCCTTTTTCCGCAGCCTAATCCCTAACCATCACCATCCCGCAACATACATTAAATCCTTCCCTCTCCGCAGCCTAACCTTAACTTTCCCTGTCCCGCAGCCTAACCTTAACCCTTCACTCTCTGGAACCTAACCCTAACCCTTTCTGTCCGTAGCCTAACCTTAACCCTTCACTCTCTGGAACCTAACCATAACTCTTCCTGTCCCACAACCTAACCCTAACCAAAACGTGTACCTATCAAAATAAGGCCATTCGGCATGGTACCTGTTCTGGGATTAAAATTTTCTATATTGAAAAGGTATTGGCAAAGATACAGCCGAAACGGAGCCATCGCAGCGGCAGTTACATCCCATAAAGGATGAATAAAAAAATGCATCTCTCCTCTTTATTGCCAGTAATAATTCCCTCCAATCTATGATGAGTTCTGTTCGTATTGTAGGAAGACATTCTGTAACGCAGCACAACTGAAGGACAGAACGGGGCTAAAGCCATCCTTATAAACACAAAGAAAAATTGTCACCTAACGAGCCGACTACTTTCATGTCCCTATCTTGTCCCCTTTTGATCCTGTCCACGACCTTCCACAGCCTCTTGTTACCAACCATTTATAGTCTGCTTATTTGAGAGTTAGCACAGCAGCGTTTAAATTTATAACCAAGCGCACGTTCCATATTTTTAACCCAGGGCTGGCCTGCGCCACATGACACTAAATTAGATTTTTGACAATTAGAGAGACTAATGTGAGCCATTGGCTCCCAGGGGTAAGATCTCACAGCACGGCCTTCCTTTAATAAAAGCATTGCAGTGCAGAAGTGAAATAGAGAGTCCTCCCCCATCCCCCCCACACATTCACCAGGTTCTGATTATTTACCCCTCTCTATCTCTCTCCAATCCCCCTCTTTATGCAGCAGGACGGTGAACTGCTAAATGGTCCTCGCCCCTGCCATCTACTATTGAGCAGTAATAAAAGTGTTTGAAGAGGTGCAGAAGGAATGGATTTTCAGTAACTGGCTCACATTCACTCAGGCAGACTCATAGCTCTGTAATTCTGATTGGTCCTGAGTGGAGGCGGAAATGGCACCCAATGGACACGAGGAGATTGGTTATAAAATTACAAGCATTTGTTCTGCTGTCAATATTTTCTGCTGGTTTTGCTCAAAGCCTTTTCTTTTTTTTTTTTTCTTCTCTGGTTTTCCAGAGGGGAGAGAGAGAAAGTTGAAAAGCGAATGCTGCTCTTAAGATTGTTATGTAGTTGTTTTTAATGCTCTTTGTTGTAAAGACACAGCCACATTTTACAGTAAAGAGCACTGAAGGATCAAAGTTCTCTGCGATTACATACTAGCCAAATGCCTGTCAAAATGAAAGGCAATGAGCGAGGGAGGCGGGAGTTGGGGGAGAATCAGCCGCACCAGGAGCGGAGGAGACGGGTACCTCGAGACGGCAGCTGACTGTATGACAGAGACTCCTCGTCCAGGAAGGAGCCTCCTCCGGCCAGTCTGCAGCCGCGGCACAGTGCGCCTGCACTTGTGCCGCTGGAAGCTTGGGTGAGTAGAGCTGAAGGGTGGGGGGTGGTAACTGGTTGGGCACTTGAGGTTTAGGGACATTTGGAGGAGAGCAATTATGCGTGTCGGTGCTACTGCGCATGTGTATAACGGTGAGGAGCAGAATGGCTTTTATATATATATATATATAAATATAGATGAAATACATATAAATCCATCAAAGACACAATTATTGGACAGTGCGTACGCTGCAACACCCACAAACGCACTCACCTTATCAGATGGACAGGAGCTCTGCCTGATTAAGGAGAGTGTGGATGCTGTTCATGAGTTTCCCGGCTATCAGACTGTATATTTCAAAGGTTATGTAACATTATACAGAGATATATATTGGAACCTCCTCAGGGCCGGATTGAGGACCATGTGGGCCTGGAGCTGAAAATTATCAAGGTCCCACACTATATAGTATGCTTTGAACAAGGATGTCAATCCCTGACATTCATCCTTATGCACTGCAGTGTGTGGGGGCCTATTTTCAGATGGAGGCTTGGGGCTGTAGTCCCATTAGCCCCATTGTTAATCTGACCCTAAACCTCCTGACACTTTATTTGCCACTGTAAATATAAAGACTGATTTAATGCAGGTGTAATATATAGGGTCCTCTTCATCACCTGTCATCTCCATCACTATGCACCTCCTCCCTCACTATACACCCGCAATTATTGCTCTCTCCCATAATCCTCCCCTCTCCAGGTCTCCGGTCTGTAATATAGATATTATATTAGTATATAATATATATCTATATTATCTAGAACTTATGTATTCTCCACTTCTACCCTTTTTATAGAAAATCCAATCTGTTCTCTTATGAACCAATACAAAACTAACTTACACCTTTGACCCACGAAAATCACCCGACTTCCGATAGTTGCTTGCGTAAGTTGGGTGATTTTCTGGCAGTTCACGTGGCTGCGCTAGATGTAACACAACGGAACTCCTGGGGGCATTACGTGAAATCCACATCCCTAATCCCTGCCAGAGAGGCGTAAAAAAAGGAGGGCAAATGAAGTGGGTGACGTAAGCAGGTCCACATAGATCTGCATCCATGCAGCAGGGTCCTGGACACGTGGACGTCTATAACTTCGCGTGTGAGAGGGGCGTGACAGACCTGGACACATACAGCATACATGCCGAGCTCAGGATCAGGTCCATAGTGTTTCATTGTCTGAATCACACAACTGGCCTATGATCTTCAATACACTGTATAACATACATTCAGAAGAACTGGAGCAGGAATTTAGGTCACAGCATATTTCTCTTTGTAGTTTAAACTGGGAACAGCTTCAAGCTTTTAACGGTCTGCAACTCTGACCGACCCTGATGTGATGTGTGTTACATAAAGTGAATGGGCATGTTATGTGCTGCTGATCGTGAAAAACAGGACCCACAATCTGTGTATTGTTAATTGTGTTGTATATTGCATTTAAATGAACAACTGAGCCTGTTTAGTTGGAATGTGTTGAACGTTGTCTACACCCAGTTGATGTTGTTAATATCAAAGTATTGCGGTAATATTTTTATGATTCAGTTCAACTGAAATCTCTAGGAAGAAGCTGAGGTTTCAATGCACTGTAGTCTATGACAGAAAACTACATTGTGCCACAGTAGACCTAAACACCCAGCAACCAGAATCAAAACTGCACAAGTCCGACCCATTTTCTAAAGTTATGCTGGGTTTTAACTCATGACTCATCATTTTCATGACAACATTTTGTCAAACAGAAGTAACGATTTAAAGCTCCGGTCTGCATAATGATGCCCCCTGTGCACACTGCTCTCTCGATTCCTTTATTCAAATAAACTTATGCTGCAATGATACGCTCGGCCACAAGGTGGCCCTATGCAGAAATAGGAATGGGAATCATTGCTCTGAAGATCTTGGGCCGGATCCTAGCCTACGGGCGCCTTACGGCCGCCTAAGGTCAGTACAGCCGACATCGTAGCGGGCTTCCCGTTGTCGGTAGGAAATCTGTACGTAATTCCCCTGTCGGCTGTAGCCCAGGATCTGGGCCCTTGTGTCAATGCACACTGAAGTTTTCTCCAGACATTGGGACATCGCTGATTGAAAAAACTAGGAGCTCTCAAAACTCAAATCATACAATATGCTGCTGTTTCTAAGGATTCTGCAGCATTGTGGGACAGTGCACACTGGTAAGATGACAGAGTTATATGAATATTATCATGTGATCTGCGGAGTACTTGTCAGATAACCCTCCAGTGTGTACCCAGCCTTAGTCCATACTGGTTCATTGATGATGATGCTAGCAGACCGATTCTGCCAGATTACTGAGTTTATTTAAGTTGAGTTGATTTAGCAGAATCATCTGCTGTGTTCATTTGGACTTACAACAAAGTTGTACTTTGGCAAGTGTAATTGTTTGGTCCCATAAGGCTTAATTAACTTAGACAGAAGACTCCGAGACCAGATAAAATGTAATTTGTGATATTATGCTTTTTTTTTTTTTGCAGTGTTTTACAGTGGAAAAGCTGGGAAGACGTCCTCTAATGATTGGCGGTTTTAGTTTCATGGGATTGTGCTGTGCTGGAATAACTGTAGCACTTGTATTTCAGGTAGGTACAAAAAGAGCATGAACACAAAGAGAGGCTTTGGCATGGGAAACTATCTTGATCTTTGAATGAAGTCTTATAATACTATAAAGAAAGCTTCTACTAGGGAGAGGAATTAGTAGCAGCGAGCCTGGATTACTCAAATAGTGCTCAATGTGCTATTATTAGTAAATTGACCCCTATATTTTCTACTTATGACTTTTTTAATGTTTTTTTATTTTAAATCCTAATAGAAGTTTACGATGAGCCTTTTTTTTTGCAACCCTGAAATCGATTTCTTAGGGATCGATCCGATTCTAAATTCTGGAATGTGTTTCCTTCTTATCAGCCTGTCTGTCTTATACACCTTGCACACTAGACCTATGTAGCATTTCCACAATACTGCCTCTCTGCCTAAAGTGTTTAATATATAGATCTGTGTAATAGTTGCTTGATATAAGTTATTGAGAGGAATTGCATTACTGAATTCATTTGAGAAATGGAAATCTAATGTTTATTACATTCCGTGGCCTACAACAAATGAAAAATACCTGCAATTAAATACTTAATTAACACATTAATTATTTTACATTTATGTAATTTTCTAGACTATATATGGCTCTATGGGTTGTTTACATAACGAAGTTAATCATAATGATCAGTGTATATTGTACAGGTTAGTGTGTCCATGTATCTGCAGTAATACCCAGTCTCCTCCCCAGTGATCTATAACATGATACCAGCAATGAGTGTTACTTACGCCAGCTCTCACTCTCTGTCACAGGCCAGGATACCTTGGATGCGCTATGGCAGTGTCATTTGTGTCATTGGAATCATAGCAGGATTCTGTATAGGACCCGGTAAGTGCTGATCTATAGAGGAATTTTAGAATCTCTCTCATCTCTTATCTTGATGTTAGCAGGATCACGAATGGACGCTCTTTACAAATTGTAGTCTGAATGTTTATAGTGGTCACTTATTGAATGCAGGATCAGTTACAGTCCTCCGTACTGTGTATTAGAAGGATGAGATTAAATCAAAAGAATAGTCTGAGGGTACAGACAACTCTAAATGAGAGTTCAAGCAAACAAATTCTCAAACTGGTGTAACTAAATACAACAACTCTAAAAAGCAATCATTAAATAAGGAGGATTTTGTAACGACTCAATGATAGATGGATAAACAAATAAATACATCAATCAGGAAGAAATTAGGGGGGACTATATAAACGATTTGATCTTAAAAGATATATGGATTACAATGAATAAATAAATAAGTGAAAGTCCAAATATAAAAGGATAAATAAATAAACGAGGAAGGGATAAGGTAGAGAACGATGGGACAATATAACCGATCTAATTTCTTCCTGATTTATGTATTTATTTATCCATCTATCGTTGAGTCGTTACAAAATGCTCCTTATTTAATGATTGCTTTTTAGAGTTGTTGTATTTAGTTATAGCAGTTTGAGAATATGCTTCCTTGAACTCTCATTTAGAGTTGTCTGTACCCTCAGACTATTCTTTTTATTTAATCATTTCACCAGCCCTTGTTTCTGTATGTTTGGGATTAGAGGTGGGATCTCTGTGTGTATATTTGAGCTGCAGGTGCAGCGCTGAAAGTGGTTAATTTTGTGTCTGTTCTTTAGAAGGAGTTGTGTGGCTGCTTAAAAGCAAAAGCCTGTAGACCGCTATACATAACAATGCTTGCTGCACATTTATCATCTGATAGTGATGAATAATTCCATGCTATGTATATATGATCCAAACCAGAGCTCAAAAATTCACTTCTATTCTTTCTACCTTTTTCATACTGTGCTCTACTAACAGCCAGTGGCTCTTTATGAACAGTCATTAGTGCAGCAATGATGATAATCCATGCACCTTTTAAGAGGCACGGAGCATGGTTCACACAATTTAGGGCTGAATTTACTAAAGATAGATACTTTGTATTCATGTGATAATGGAAATGTTTTGTATGAAAATATTATCATGTCATTATCGCATGAAAGCAAAGTTATCTATATTTACAAATCCACACTAGTTTTCCATTGTTATAATTGAAAAAATTAGTCGCTGACCTGTTCTTTTGAATGCTGGCCAGTACTTCAAATCATTGGTCCAGATCCTTACCTTGTAGTTTTGCAGCCACGCCCCCTGCGCTCCCCGCTGTCGGTAGTAAATCTGGACACTTACGTGTCCAGATAGCTATCTTAATTTTTACGACAAGGTCTGCGTTCATACGAACGCAGACCAAGTCATAACAGCTCGTACGTAATTCCCCTGTTTTGAAGGTTGTACTGTTACGTACGCTGCTCTTACGAAAAGGGGCTTTCCCCCCATTAGGCATGTCGTATCTCTGCCGTGAAGGTGGAGATAAACATGCTAATGAGGGGATGGGGCTGGGAAGCCCCAATACGATCAGGTATGCAGCCATAAGGCCGCACACGTGATCGTAAAAAGTTAAGGTAGGAATTTCCTATCGACAGCGGGGAGTGCACGGTCGTCGGTAACGACCTCAGGCAACCATGGGTCTTGATCCGGCCCATAATCCATAACACTAAAGGATAATGACTGAATCCCCTTAGTTTACTAATTGGAGTTATATATAATGGTCTTTGTTTCACCTGTGTTGACGCTGGACACTTGTGTGGCTTTTTTTTCCAAGTTCGGCATTTTGTGCCATTAGCTTATTAATGTTTTCACTTAATTCCTGCAATAAAATCACACAAATGTAAAAAACAGTGGAGCTGTTACTTAGAGCAACCAGATTCGCCCAATAACATGTTGCTTAATCTTGGCTCCACCCCCATTTTACTAAAGCTGTGTGTACATAGTATGGAGAAACCAATGTGTATGAATCCCGTCTACATAGACCTGACATCTGCAGAGGCTGAACACTATGATGCGGACAGAAAGGGGGAAATTATCTACTTACAGTTATCACATGCTCTTTGTTGTGAATTTCTTTTATAAGATTTTCAATTGTTCTTTGGTTATCCTTTAGACAATCTTTTTTTTCTTTCCAAAGTCTCCATAAACTGTAAGGGCAAATAAAGAACTATAAAATTCTACAGTATATATTTAGTTCTAGAGGTTTAAGCAGCATTTCCAGTACACCGGGTTTTCCATGTCTGACTGGGGTCTATGAAGCTGCGATGTAACTGTAAAATAAGTTGACCATAAAATCTAACAAAGGGAATGTGCACTAACCAGAGGCCTGATGTCTTCTTCCTCACTGCCTGTAAATCTGAAAAATTTATGATTTGCTCCATTTTTAGAAATAAATTATCAGAAAAATCTGTCAATTGGTATTCTAGTAGTGAACTACAGAGAGTCACTCCCTACTTCTAGGAACCAACAGAGGCTCTCCCTGTTCAGTCATCCTTTCTAGTTGCTGAGTGGCATTATAACATCACTGCATGGTCACAATAACCTAACTGGTCACATGACCTACCTGCACACCATAACTGGATGGTCACATGACCTTCTTTCTCATTAACACTTAATGATCACTATGGCTCATTTTATTGAATGTTTAGAACCTATAAGCTTTACTGTCCTCTCTTTACAACCTTCAAATTCCCAGAAGGAATGTCTGGTACATCCTCCACCATAATGACATCCTTCACCAAAAGGAGTGTAATGACTTGTGTAGAGTAATGAACAATAATTATCACAGTTTTGCGCTCAGCCACTAGTCAGTCAAATAGTTCACTACAAATCTTGCGTGGGTGCCTGGTCCACAAGTTTAGTCACCATGGCAACCTGGCACCCTGGAAGTGTCGAGCCATGCACTAGGATGTGGTCTGTAACATGTGATGGTACCTAGGTCACTAGGATGCACAATTGTTAATATTTTGTTGTTTAATACAGTAACTATTAATAGGAAAGTACTTGCTGAAGATTATTAGCTCCTCCTGTTATAGATCCTCGTAACAGTTTGCATTGAATCAGCCACATCTATCACTACTGTAGCTAATAGGATAACTCCTCCCACCTTTGTGTTGGGCACACCCACTGATAATTTCATCCACCCATATGAGGCCGCTTTGAGGATTTTTTGCATCTCAATCCGCCCATGTATGTCATCCACGTCACCATCTTTCACTGTTTTCTGGTTGTGTGTTGTGAGGTAGGTTAATAGCGAATGCACACTATCGGACAGTTAGTGAGTCTGGATGAAATGTCTCAAACACGTTACCTAATTATTCATCCAATGCATTGTGCGCAGTCAGTATATTTTTTTATATCGATATTTCTTTCAATTATCTTGAAAAGTGAGAAATCTGATGGTTTAGCTCTAACTAGGTAGAGCACAGAAACGTATGGTAATATATTCACTTTAACCAGCAAACAGTTAAAACCATATGAGATGCTTTGCAGAGTCTATCTTAAAATGATGGATGAAGACTGGGGTGGTTTATCCCATTGATATATTAACCGTGCCTCTAACAAATCTATAATTCATTTTCAGCTAAGAATTTATTCAGTGTAATTACATCTTTAATTAGGATTTTTATGGCTCATTGTTCATAAACAATGATGAATATGACTTTTAAAGCAACCAGGATTAAGGAAGGGGGTGAGGGGGAATCTGCATAAACAGAATACCATATAGTCTGTGTTATGCATGCATTTTTCTGCATTAAGAGTCCTATATGGGTATGATGTAGAAATAATGAACTGGGGTCTAAACTTGCTCTTGAAATACATTAAACTCATTAATCCAACAATGGGCTATAAGTGGAAGATGTTCTATTAGCGTAGGTCTATAATCAGTAGGTGTTCTAGGGATTGATTAGAATACTAAAACCTGTGGCTGATGAAGACCATTGTTATATCCTAAATAGAGCACATAATAAAACTTATAAGAGCCTGTTGTACTGAGATTTAATAAATGGAGACTTCCCTTGGTGGAAAGTCAAAGGTCTGTATTGCATGAGGCCGGGGCAATCCAGGAATTGGAAATTGAGTGACAGACTTGTAACATGCAGTACACACTCAGTGCCGTTGTGATTTTCTGTGTGGGAGTGAATGGTAATGTCACAGGAAAGGTGAAAGGACATAACATGGATTTCTGCAGTGCGGGATCTGATTTGAGTCATTACAGGTTGGCTTTTTAAGTGGTGTTTCAGTTCGTTTACCACGGCAAACGAAAATACTCCCTGATATTTCACTCTCCTTTGTATATTTGCTGAAAACTAAAGGCATTGGCCTAGATCCAGAGCTACGTCCGCTTGCGTATTTACCCTAGCTGGAGACTTAAAAACGCTATTTTGTATGTACTGTGTATGCGCGCGGCAGATGTTACGAATGTACGTACCATCCTAGTATCAAGAGCGTAACTACGGACGAAGGAGCGTGGCCAGCCATATTTACGCATCGTAGGCGAGTGAGGCATTTAAATCGTACAGTATGGGTGGGCTTAGGCGCGTAAGTACGTGCAGCCATTACAGCCAACAGGAATAATGCTTTGAAAAGTTAAGGTAGGGTTTGGAAAGTGTAAAACGGTGAGTACAAACGAGGGGAGTGCATTGTAATTACAATAACGTAAATACGCTACACATTGAAACGGAAAGGGAATGTAGGTCTGGATCTACCCCATTACTGGTAATTGACTTTAGTGCATTTTGCCTCTGGGTTTTATATATGTAAACAGTTAGTGTTTTTATTCCCCCCCAAACTGCGATAAAATGATTTAAAAAAACAAGTTATACTAACTAAATAATTAGATTTTTAGAACTCAAATTATACTAAAATATATCGGACCAAGCTACCAGTATCACCGAGTGTGTGGGCATTATCCAGTTACTGTGCCCTGAACGTCCACCTCCTGGCTGGAGTTTCCAAGGGTCATGTTCTACGAAATGAAAATGAGATTTCTGAAATGCCGACTGTCTGTATTTCGAAAATATACCTAAATAGAAGTTTTTCCTAATGAATGGGTAAGTATGCCGAAGTTATTTTACTTAGCTATCTGAGCATTCTGGACCATTCCATATGGGGCTGCCATCAGAAACTGTGGGGCCTGGGACACAGGCCCCGTCCTTTATGTGACATCAATGATGCCACTTAGGGGTGGGGCACCGTGAATTTTTTTTTAACAGCTGTTCAGTGCACAGGGAACTTCTTCCCTATGCATTGGCCCAACACGCGGTCTTTAAGACCGTGTGTACGCAATCTACGTAGCAAAACACTACGTAAATAGTGTACAAAAAAGACTACGGATGCCCAGTAGCTACAAACGTTTATTTACGGACGGGCACAGAAAATGTGGGTCCATGTCAGAAGCCCTTCAGTACTGATGGATGCACCTCAAAGAAATTAACATTACTGGAATCCAGAATTATGTTAAACTGACATCTCTATGTTGTGAATTATGATACAATATCTGTCATATACTGTAGACTTGTTTCACTACGTTTCTAGCAAAGAACTAGGTGAAAAGAAGCAATGTAGATTTGGGCTGAAAGATGAGGGTGTCTGCCCTCTCCTGGCTGAAATAAGAGTCAAATTTCATAGTTGTACGAAAAAAATCATTTTGTTGTTAATTTGCTGGAAACGTGTAAGCGTTTCTCCGCGTTTGTCTCAATAGGTGATGGTCACCATTCATTTTTATTTTTAAAGTTCAGCTATAATGAAATATGATAAACAATGACCTGAGATTCCTAGAAACTATCCATATAAACTAACAACATTGTCATGCGTGTTATAATGTATTGTAGAGGAACATTTAAATGTCAAACCATTAAATGGTGACAATAACCTGTGACATGTTTTTTTGGTGTTCACTAAGGTGGGGTCAGCCTATGTTTTATAACATGGCATAAATATGTATCTGTATTGTAATTAATGCAGAGTAAGAGGCATTACTCACATAATCACATACCTTTACCAATTATTAACATTATATCTACCGTACTATCTACCTCTAGGTACTATGCTGTAATGGTATATACTGTCTTCTACTACTCTATGCCGATTTGAAGACTGATAAAATTATTCAACTGTTAAAGTAAGACTCAGACTAATTTTATAGGTATCCCCCTATAACTTATCTTAAAAGTCACCTAAATGCAGCTGCTAATATTTAGCATTTTCAAAAATGTGCAAAAAATAAATGTTTATGAAATGGATAAAACCCATTACTGATTGGCCACGTATTTTGGTGGCTTTCTTTGGGTGTTAATAAAAAAAAAATCAGACACCTTTCTAACACACAAATGCAACATGGAAAGAGTCTCGGGCAATGTTTGTTCTATGTCTTGCATTAATTGGTATGTTGTTGCCATTTAGATAAGAGGAAGACTTGAGTAGTGACTGTCCTACAGTGGTCATGCATTTGAGTGATCTTGGGTTGTGTGTATCTGTGTCGGGAAGGCAAGGGGACAAATCATCCCATTCCCCTCAAAATATAAAGGGGTCACTCTCCAAAGGAGATCAGAAGACACCCTGTATATCTGTATGACTGAAATGCGTGCGGGCCTGCCTTTGCTCTCTCCTTCTCTCTCCTTCTCTCTCCTAACATGGCCACTGAAGCTGGCAGTATAGTTAGAGTACTTAAGTATCACTGGCACCTACTGCTCTCCCTTGGACAGCGCCCCCTTCACATTTGGGTAGGTTGGTGATTTGCCTTATGCCTACACCTATGATCATCCAGAGAGACAGCCAGCACACCCCATAGAGGAGTCATAGGTCAGAGAAGAAGGTAAGTTTACAGGGTTTTTTGTTAAAAAAAAATTTTTTTTTAATCTATTATTGCAGTGTAAGCACAAAAAAAAAAGATGTTGTCTTATAGATTCCACATATCAATGTAATGGCCTGTTTGCTGGACAAGATATATTTTTTTCATGAACTCGTCTAGCTTTGTGTGTAAGAGACATTTGTATGTTTCTCCTTAGCTGGACTACCATTTATAATGACCGGAGAACTCTTCAAACAGTCTCATCGCCCTGCAGCCTATATTGTCGGGGGATCACTCAATTGGTTATCAAACTTTACTGTTGGTTTTGTGTTTCCATTTCTCCAGGTAATGCATTATTGGTCTGTAAATAGTACTGAATATTCATACTGGGGAGCTCCTGTGTTTAAGGAACAAAAAACTTTTTTATAGCCAGTTATGTGAATTGAAGTATGTGCCATGAAAATGTGACACATTTCTATTTCTGTCATCTTTAAAGATATTAAAAAGGCCATATAATCCAGTTTATAGAGTAAATTCTACATTAGTGTTTGAAGTGGCGTTTTATATCTATACAGTTGCAGTCCCCGATACGATGGGCTACTTTCAGAAATAGAGACAGCCGAAAGTTGCAGGACCCGCCGCAGACAGCTCCGGAGAGGTGGATAACCTCTCCGGGGACTTTTAGTGTTGGTGGGAGGGGGTTAGGGTTAGGACCATAGAAGGAGAGGGTTAGGGTCAGGCTGCGGGCAGGGAGGTCTTAAGGTTAGGCTATAGAGAAGGGAGTATTAGGGTCAGGCTAGGGAGAAGGGAGGGTTAGGGTCAGACTAAGGGAAAGGGAGGGTTAGGGTAATGGAAGGGGAGGGTTAAGGTTAGAATTAGGGGAAGGGTTGGGGTAGTTTTTAGCCTTACCTTTTGGAGCACCGTGTTTGGTGCTCCAGGCATCGATTACTATGCCTAACTGAGGCATAAGCAATCGATATCCCAGCCTTTTCAAAACTATTTTACCCAATCTACATATCGTTTAGTTACGTAGATTGCACATATGATACATAGATTGTGTAAAATAGTTACTACGCATGCATAGTAGGTATTATCGGAAATGAAGGACGGATGTAACACAATTACGGAGATGTGAATTCGGCCCACAATCTATTGGTGGAACAGGATCACAGGATGCAGGAAACTGTAACGTGTGTACACTCCCCAATAATCGGGCTGAGGTCACGCTTGATTATACCATCCAATTTGAGTGCATTTCTGGACTGTCAGCATTCTAACCAGAGTCCTGCAAGGGTATGCAGGGTAGACAGGGGACGGGGCTGGAGAGTCAGTGCACAAATAGGGGAAATATACACTGATCAAAAAAATAAAGGGAACACTAAAATAACACATCCTAGATCTGAATGAATGAAATATTCTTATTAAATACTTTGTTCTATACATAGGTGAATGTGCTGTCAACAAAATCACAAAAAAATTATCAATGGAGATCAAATTTATTAACCCATGGAGGTTTGGATTTGGAGTCACCCTCAAAATTAAAGTGGTTCTGCAGGTGGTGACCATAGACCACTTCTCAGTTCCTATGCTTTATGGCTGATGTTTTGGTCACTTTTGAATGCTGGCGGTGCTTTCACTCTAGTGGTAGCATGAGACGGAGTCTACAACCCACACAAGTGGCTCAGGTGCAGCTCATCCAGGATGGCACATCAATGCGAGCTGTGGCAAGAAGGTTTGCTGTGTCTGTCAGTGTAGTGTCCAGAGCATGGAGGCGCTACCAGGAGACAGGCCAGTACATCAGGAGACGTGGAGGAGGCCGTAGGAGGGCAACAA
>WWET01000082.1:98641-108848 GCA_011038615.1 Limnodynastes dumerilii | reverse complement strand
GTAAGGAAGGGGCCATACGCCCGCACAGGGGGAGTGTCGGGGAAAATGAACGTCGATAGCTGTGCTTTAGTAAGCACAGCGCATCGGCGTAGGTCTGGATCAGGCCCTAGGTCACTAGGATGCAAATTAGCAAATTCCATGGTAATTCATTTTCTAATACATTAAGTACTTGCCTTGATTAAGGCTCAATCCTGTTACAAGACATGTTAAAACTCATATTGTATCCATTTGTAAAGTTAGTGTAGGAGTAATCAGAAAGGGAAGACTCTGGCACTAGCTGGTCAGCGCTGTCGTGATTGCAATGAAAAAAATGTACCATTTATTACATTAAACAATTTGACAATGCTATGTCTTTAATGAAGGTTATTAGCTCCTCCTGACATAACAGTTTGCATTGAACCAGCCACATCTACCACTACTGTAGATATTGATAGGATATCTCCTCCCACTTTTGAGTTGGTCATACCCACTTAAGGTCATTTTAAGAATTATTTTTCAGGGCCACTTTTGGATCTCAATCTTCCTCTGGTCCTGGAGTCCTGATTTCAATGTAAGCTTCCCAGATATTATTTTCTGTTAAGTCAAATACTGTATAATTAAAATTTAAAAAACTCTTAAACATATTACTAATTTTATTGATTTATTTGAGGGTTTTTTTATTACATTTTAAGCTTCGTCATCGCAGGGAACCTGTAAGACAATCTTGTCCTAGCTAGTAGAAAATGTCCTTGGAGATATTGACATTTCACCACAATGCCTTTTTGAGTAATGCTTGTAATATTTTAATAATGTACCCGGAACTTGTATTAGATGGAGGAGGATATGTGTTATTCCCAGACACAGGTTTGCAGACACACCAGTTTGGCTTGAGGACAATTGATTTAGTATGCTAACCTTTATATGTCAGTATAGTACAATGTTAATAAAATAAGTAATGTTTCAATATGTTTTGTAAATAAAACTGAAAGACTAAATGTATTGCTTGGAGCATCTGAGCAGTCGTTCCATTTTTCATTAATAATTTGGCAACTAGAGCAACGGTTATTAATGGTCTTAAGGACAAAATTCCATTTTCGTCAACATACTGTAGAGATAATATAATGTGTGCCTTAATCATAAAATGCATTTAAATATGCAAAGAACAACATTTTGTTTGAAATAACTTGGTTCATAGCTCGGTCCCCTCTACTATCTGGCATAATAAATTCCAGCTTTGCCGAGAGACACTATAGGAAGGTAACAAGGAGGTGGGAAGAATTAAAGGGGTCTGACAGAGACGTCTTTATTACAGGGCTACCTCCTCTTAGCTTCTTTGTGGTAAGTGCGGTGGGTACTGCAATTGATTATATTTGTATAAGTCTACCCCCCCTTTTCTAGTCTCTATATATTAAGCATAGAGACATAAATTATTAATGATGATTGTATTCCACTGGTGTGGCTTGTGCTGTACAAGTCAGTTCCCAAGCCACTAACAATCCATTATAATGAATGTAGTATAAGTATTTCTTGCATTTCAGACCAATATGGGAAGTCCCAATGTAAGAAATGATCTTCAAGGGAATAAGCACCAATTTATCAGCTACAGATTAGGTGCAAATTCACACCACTCGCTGTAGTAAGGGTCTTCCATCAGCTCTTCATTTCCCCTCTTGCCTTCCAATTGCTTGTGACAGTAGAGGCTAGATTCACTAAACTGCAGCAAAGGAAATGTGAAGATGTTGCCCATAGCAACCAATCCGATCAAGCTGAAATTCTCCATTATGTAACGGAAAAGTGAGAGCTAGAATCTGGTTGCTATGGGCAACATCTTTTCCTTTTCTGCAGCCTAGTAAATCGAGCCCTAGGAGTTTACTTGGGGCACTCTGCTATGTTATCCTTCTGAACAGGATAAGTGTTTGTGAGCATTGGATACCACTCCTCTGGGTCAGTTTCAACAACAACAGCCCCATTTGATGTTTGCAGACCTCTCAATTAGCTTTAGCTCATGGAGTTGACAGATTCAGTCCCGTAGCAAGGAGGTGGGGCCTGATTTTGGATTTGAGGGACTGGGCGGAGCTAGGTGGGACTGAGGGCGGAGTTGGGTCAGGACCGCTGCCTGATAAAGTCTGTCAGAGGCTGAGAAATTAAAACAGCACTCCGGACCTGATTCACACTTAAAACGCATTAGGGCCCTGATTCAGAGGCTGAAAATAAGAACTTAAAGTTACACCTGGGCTAAACCATGTTGATTTCAGGGGAGTCAAATTTGATTTGTTGCAATAGTATTATAGTTAAAAGGTGATGTTTCCCAGCTCAAGTCTAATTAGCAGTTTAAAAGTTCTATTTACCTATTAGTTAATTTTTTAATGAACGATGCTGATCCAGGCTCACTTCTCCTCGCAGCGAGCCTGGCAGCATCGTTCATTAAATTTACTATTATTCACCCTACCTGCGAGGTCCCGCGATGATGTCTCTGCTCATCGCAGGACATTTCATTCACGAAGTATGCGCGTGGGCAGGGGCTCTGTTTCCTCATGTAGAAAATTTCAGGTGCAGTTATGAAAAAACACTGCGCATGCGAAGTGTCTTCGGGCCGTGTTCAGAGCACCGACCGCAATGCAATTGAGGCCGGAGATTTGAGAAATGTGCTATTGCATGCGCGGTAATTTTGTAACGTAATCTACGTTACTTCTTGCAACGTAGATTGCGTATACGCGGTGTTTAAGACCTAGTATACGCAATCTACGTTGCAAGAAGTAATGCAGTTTACGTTACAAAATTACTGCGCATGCGCAGTAGTACATTTCTCAAAACTCCGGCCTCAATTGCATTGCAACCGGAGCTCTGCATACGGCTCTTCATCTCTGGACAGAGTCCGACGCTTCTCCCGGACGGGTAAGTTTTGCTATTTTTTTACATATTTTTTTTACAGTTTTATATATTTTAGTTGTATTTATTACATTTTTACATAAAAATATAATTTACTTTTTTATTGTTTTTTACTTTTTAACACATAACTGTATTCCAGCAGTGTCCCCATACATACCCCCCTTTCCCCCCCTAATAACAGCTATTAGGGGAGAAAAAGAGGGGTATATGGGGACATCACTGGAGAGATCCCCCGTAACGCCAGCCTGAGCTGGTGTTCGTTTTACGCCTGTTGCAGAGTGTAAAACTTGTAAATATAAGGAAGCACTGGCCTGCTCTGAAATGAACGGGCCAGCGGAGACACCCGATAGTAACATGGATCTATTGTCTATAAATAAGAAACAGTTTATTTTCATGTGATAATGCCCATCGTCACATGGAAATGGGCCTTATCACATGAAAATGAACTTTGTAAATAGACCCCTATGAACCTAGAGACTTTAGGTGCGTAGTGTATAAGCATGGAATATACGCACTTAAGTCTAACGTTAATAGCGTAGAAAAGTTACTACGCATGCGCAGTCGATCCGTTCTTAAAAATACGCACCTAAAATCAAAAGAATTATTCGTTGTGAATCAGGTCCTGCTTGTATAAATGTCTTTAAAGACTGCTCGTACACAGTCTATGTAACGAAACACTACGTAGATAGCGTGAAATATTTACTACGCGTGCGCTTTAGCTGTACACTTAAATAGGCACGTAAGTAAAAAAAAGTTGAGGGCCGGTCCATAGTTTCCAACTTCTTGTTTTTCCCTTATGGTATTGGGACGGGGCTTTAGGGGCTTTAGGATGTGATTTACGCAAATCCCACCTGAAGACTCGCCCCATCTAATCCGTTCATCGGAGGGGGCAGGAGCTCAAAGTGCAGCAGACGTGAACTTCTGATGGTGGATAAAAGTTTAAGCAATTTTAATAGTTATTTTAAGAAAACCTGTAAATAGACTTGTGACAATGAGAACAAATTATCCTTTGCATTTGGTAAATGTTATTTTTCTAGAACAATGTAATTCTCAAGTGAGCAAAAAGAATGTCATGGAGGTGAGATGAATTAGTTGACACATCTGATGCAGTAAAGATAGGTGATTAATGGCACAACAGCAGTTTCATTGAGTTGACTGCCATCCGTGAATTGATTAAATGCAGCGTGTTATGCAGTTTATATAATGATGAATGGAAGCAGATTCTTTTACCAGCCTCTGGGCTGAACTTCAGCAGAGTTTACCATGGGTAAGAGAAGCTAAGTTTAGAATCTTTGCTTCTCCCCATCAGAATGCCTCCTGGAACCAGCCAATCACTCCAGGGAAAACAGAGAAAAGGATTCACATCTCTGTCCCCATCCTTCTTTGTATTCTAGGAGTGGTAGAATTTTATTTAAAAAATGAAATCCGAAAAATAAGATAAGATACAGCTTTGATGGGCTACAAATTTCCTATGTGTCAGTCTAGTCACAGTCCGTAAAAAAAAAAAGTCTCTTTCCTAATAAATGACTTTCATTTCAAAAGTAATTTTAACCACAGCTCTCTCATACTGGCACAATGTTGGGGATCAATAACATTTAGGATGACTTAAACTTGAATTTTTAGGGTATGGGTTGGCCCTGAAAGGGCCGTTTTCTACCAGCCATTTTCAGAATGACTCTTGATTCTATTGCTCCTGCCCCAATGAGGACAAGTAATCAATCAGCTCCAGGACCAATCTGCAGATGAGCATTTATCTAACCCCAACCCTTATCCTAATCCTCACCCTTACCCTCCCCTTCCATTACTTTAGCCCTCTCCTCCCCAGACTGACCCTAAAACTCTCTTCCCCACAGACTGACCCTAAGACTCTCTTCCTTGCAGCCTGACCCTAAGACTCCCTTCCCCACAGCCTAACCCTAAGTCTCCAGTATGGTGCGGTTTGTGTGCAGCGGGAGTTCCATCAGGTGTGCTGATGCATAAGTCTGGATAGTAATTAATCATGCTGTCACTGTACTATGTACATATTTACCGCCTCCCACATAGTGGAAGTGCTGGCCTGCCATCGGAAATAGTACCAGGACAGGACTTTGGGTCTAGAAGAATTAACTTTAAAATTCCTCTGGATTTGACAACTTTGAAGTAAAGATTTGTTTTATTTCAGAACAGGTACAATGTTGAATTTTTCTACTTCGAATAGGCTTCTGTTCCCAATGGTTAAGGTTAGACTGCAGAACAAGTATGTTTGGGGGTTAAGGGAAGGTTAAGATTAGGCTACAGAAAGGAATGATTAGGGTTAGGCTGTGGAACGGAGATGGTTATGGTTAGGCTGTGGAGAGGGGATGGCTAGGTGAGGGAACACGGGAATGTCCAGAAAATGACTGCAGTCGTTATTTCATTGCCAGAAACTGATCTGTTGCAATAAAGATAATCCCAGCGGTAAACTACTCCCTATAGAAGAAACATGGGCCAGGTCTGTTGCGATCAGCGATGATCTTGGCTCCTATGTAAGTTCTTTTTTTTTTTCTTAAATAAATAGAGCCCCTGCAGCTAACTTACCTAAAGTCTATCATATGAAAAACCTTAATTACCTTGATGCTTTCCATAATGCAGTATGCAAACTCTGTAGCAATAAAAGCAGACTTTGCATTTAGATAATAAAAGTAGTTCTCTGTGCCATAATTTACCCCAGTACCCATTACATTGTGATTTTGCCTTTTCCCCCTGTCCTGCAGACAATCGTAATAGTATATTACATATGTACAACAGAGTGTAAATAACTAAAAAGTGTATTGTAAATAGATTCCAAGTTTATTCTTTATTAATGAGGCACTGAGTATCCTGCTGTTTTACAGCACCGAGACTTCCATAATATCCAAAGCTAAATTACACTTGTGTTGCCTTGGCAAAGCACGTGGAGCAGAATAAAACGCCGAGCTTTGCTCTATTTAAAGTTATGAAACAAATCTCTCTCTCTCTCTCCTATTTAATGCTGCTTGGAATAACGTAGAGCTTAAGAAATATATTAGATTATAATAGTTATTTCTCACGGAAATGATTGGGATGTTTATCATCCGCCAATTCTTTCCCTTAGAGTGTTCTATATATTTATATAACATTTGGATTTTGTTGATTTATGTTTTATAAACCAAGTTGAATATTATTTCTAACAGATGGTAAATCATGCTCGGTATCATTTTGCAGTGGAAATATATATATATTTATGTATATATATTTTTATTTTTTTTCACCCAAGGCCTTAGATGATTTGGAAGTAAATATCTTTTCCCATGTGTGTGTACTAATCTCCTATTATGCGTATTGCACATAATGTTTTTATGTTCTTATTTGTGTCCTTGGAAACTTTAGACACTGACGTTAAATATGGGTACTGTAATACAGTAACAGCATTACAGCATTACAGTGGCTTCATACACAGAAGCTTTATGTGTGTAAGTGGCCCAGACAGGGCCGTCATTAGGGGGGGAAGAGAGAGCTGGGACTTTTCTCCAGGACCTGGAGATAGGTGGGGCTCGCCGATACCTTAGCTCTGCAGCAGCAGGTAGGTTACCGCCGATACTTGCTGGGGAGAGCTATATATAATCCGTTGTGATGTCACACAGGAAACGGAGTGCCACGGATGTGTCCCAGGCTCCAGCATTTCTGACCATGTCCTTGGGCCCAGACAGTGTTCTGACATAAATCTCACCAAAACCTCTGCAATGCATTGTTTTACTCCAACTAATTAATGAGTGAAACCTATGAAGCAACATGGTGTTATGGCAGATAGCATTGCTGTTTTACTGTGTGATTAACTATGACAAGAGGCCTGTCTTTGTTGAGTTGTATGTTCCCCATAGCCTCTGATAAAGCATACCCCAGTGTAAATACAGGGAACCTTTGTCAATCCAGGGGTTGTGAAACTACAATACTCAACATAGACAAAACAGATGCCTGTTAAGGATTACAAGACTTGTGATGGTTTCCGTTACTTCAGTGGCTGTCACAAATGCAACAGTGATACAGCCAACACCATAATGTCAGCTGTATCATTGGGAAAACGGTTTAAGCCCCGAAAAATATTATGTCGGTAGAGTTTTTGCACCAACAGTTACACGTTCAGTATTTTACCTCCTGGTAGCGCTGACATTTAACACAATGACAACAGTAAAAAAGTATAGAAAAAAAATGATACATTCCTTATCTGTTCCCTGCACCTTCCTCTGTCTCCGATCTATTCTTGCTGTGCCATCCACTCCTTGTCTTCCCTGATGCTCCTGTGTGCTTCCCCAATCTGTCCCTGCTGCTCCCTTATGTTTTGCTACATGTCTTCCACAGTCTGTCATGACTGCTCCCGTCTGTGTCTTCCGCTCCATGCCTTCCACAATCTGCCCTGACAGCTCCTGTCTGTGTCTTCCGCTCCATGCCTTCCACAATCTGCCCTGACAGCTCCCGTCTGTGTCTTCCGCTCCATGCCTTCCACAATCTGTCCTGACAGCTCCCGTCTGTGTCTTCCGCACAATGCCTTCCACAATCTGTCCTGACTGCTCCCGTCTGTGCCTTTCGCTCCATGCCTTCCACAATCTGTCCTGACTGGTCCCGTCTGTGCCTTCCGCTCCATGCCTTCCACAATCTGTCCTGACTGCTCCCGTCTGTGTCTTTCTGTAACTTTTGATCTATGCCTTCCCTAATTTGTCCCCATTGCTCCCTTCTCTGTGTTCCCCAATCTGTCTCCACTCCTCCTTTATGTTTATTTTGCTCTGTTTTTCCCTGTTCTGTCCCTGCTGCTCCCTTCTGTGTTTTCTGCTCCATGCCTTCTCCAATCTGTCTCCACTGCTCCCTTCTGTGTCTTCTGCTTCATGCCTTCTCCAATCTGTCCCCGCTGCTCCCTTCTGTGTCTTCTGCTTAATGTCTTCCCCTTTCTGCCCCTGCTGCTCCCTTCTTTGTCTTCTGCTTCATGCCTTCTCCAATCTGTCTCCACTGCTCCTTTCTGTGTCTTCTGCTTCATGCCTTTGTTAAGATATTTCCTTTTTCCTAATAGCATAACATGCATATAATATTAATACGCAAATAAATTCGCACGCAATGCGAATTAATAGTAACGCAATGCGAATTAATAATAGCATACGCAATGTAGTTCAATAGATGCGTATTTTACAATAAGGAAATACAGACGCATGTTGTGTTCCAATAATAGTCACATCATGTTTACTTCAATTTAACAATCAAACATATGTTACAATAGCCAAAAATACATTAGATTCTTACCAGTGTATTCAGGGATCAGATCTGTCCACTCTCAAGGTTTCAATCCAGAACTCCTCTGCTGACTGTTTCTAAGAGTCAGCTTTTATTTATTCTAGAACAATGGAGCTATGATCTCCCTATTCCTGGGATCCCATTGGTGGGATCCCATTGTCTAATGAATGAAAAGTAAACAAATCTGATCCCTTTACAGTAACAGGAATATTCAACACTTTTATGATTGCTCATATTTTGCAAACGCATTTAGCGACAATTTTACAACTAACACTAAAATGCGCACCTTATCACAAGGATTCTAGCAAGTACAAACATTACATATTAAATATTAATATCACTTGTTTGGCGTAAAAAACTTAAATAAAGTAACATACAAAGATGGAAAAGTTAATTAAATAAGTTTAAACCGATGCAAAAATTAAAGTTTACATTTACAATTAATCACACAATTTTAACATTCGTGGAAAGTATATTTAAAAATACAAACGTGAAAAGAGCGCGAAAATTCGCGCTCGTGCGTTCGCATGAATGGGCGCGCTCCAATGCGCTCGCACACATGTGATCGCATGAATGGGCGCGTTCATATTTTCGCGGTCTTTGCAACGTGGCAATCCCTTGTCATCCTTTCCAGGCAATACGTGAATTTTTCATAAACGTTCATAACTATACGCAAATGCGAATATTCGCATACGCATTTGCGAATATTAGATAAAGAGAAGCATACCTTATTTTATGGTCTTACAATTACGTTTTTATTTTAACACCTTAATCAATATGTCTCCATTGCTCCCTTCTGTGTCTTCTGCTTCATGCTTTCTCTAATCTGTCCCTGCTGCTCCCTTCTGTGTCTTCTGGTTTATGTCTTTCTCAATCTGTCTCCACTGGTCTCATCTGTGTTTTCTGCTTCATGCCTTCCTCAATCTGTCCCCGTTGTTCCCATATTTGCCTTTCATTCCATGCCTTCTCCACACTGTCTTTGGATAATTAAAGCCGCAGTTTATTGATGGAGTAATGCATAGTACATTAGTAGATATAAGTAAAAATACATATCAGTTAATGTTACAATTAATATATATTAGGCGGGATCCAGACTTAAGCAAAATGGTCATGAGCAGAAAACTCCCAAATCTCTTGTGGGTGCATGCACATCGCATATCCATGATGTACCTGGATCCTCCTGATCCAGACATCTGCATTGGAAGTGTTTTTGATGGCCTGGAGTGATATCACTGGATGTGTGCCGTGAGGGGGGTAGATGGGGGCTATTTAAATAGTACAGCGAGGGTGTGGTTCAGTCCTTATGTATTCTCAAAACTTATGCTTTCCCCATTTTACGCTGGGACAATGCAGAAATATTAATATTAAGGTAGGGTCCACATTTTGTAAGTCCATGTGTGAGAGTGAAAGGTATCTCCTCACAAGCACAGATAGCTGGAGCTATAATAGAGAGTCCACTGTCCATGGTCCTGAAATCAGCAGTTAGAACTCTTTATGGGCTGGATCCAGACTTAAGTAAGTGTTTGGAGTTAGTTACTCCTGGGCTCAACCATGTTGATTGCAGGGGGAGTCAAGTGAATTGTATTCTTCGCATGCAGGGATATATCTTTGAATTGCTTACCAGCTTTACTATCACACTATTATTTAGACTTGGGATAGGAAACATCACCTCTCAACTCTAATACTGTTTGTAACCGATGAAATATGACTCCCCTGCAATCAACATGGTTTAGCCCAGGAGTAACTAATTTCAAGCACTTACTTAAAAGTCTGGATCCAGCCCTTTATATCCACAAGGATATATTATATTCAATGGGCTCTATAATGCGTTTTCCTTAGGTAACTGTTCTTTGAAATACGCAATGCAAACAAAGACCTTGTTTTGTGTCTTCTGTTGTGCTCTTTAAGCTTGTGATTTGCCTGTGGACCCTATGTACAGTACATATCTATAAAGCACATAACTGTTAACAATATTTGCTATTCAATAGCCTTGAAATTAGAGTGTGCACAACCTACAGGCTATCAGTTCATTAAGCCATCGTCATATTCCTCTGCACTAATGTCTTATCGGTGTCTAGGGAAA
>WWET01000082.1:76320-92869 GCA_011038615.1 Limnodynastes dumerilii | reverse complement strand
GACCCGGGAATTTCCCGGGTCTATGCTGCAGTGTGAACAGGGTTTTCCCTGCTTTTCTGCTGCGTGCCCCGGAAAAAACCCGGGTTAAAAAACCCGGGTTTTTGCCGGGGCTTCAGTGTGAACATGGTATAAGGGAAATGTCAGAAATGAAGGAAATATCTGGTTTTGTCCTTATATGGTCAACGTAAACAGACCCCATAAGGTTTATTTTAATTGTAATGGACAGTTTTTATTGCTATTATTTTTTAAGTATGTCTTTTAAAATATTACTCGTATTAACTTTTTCCCCATGTATTCAGGAAACAAGTAGATGATTTTATAATGATTATGTGCCATCCAATGTTTTCTGTTTGTTCTTTAAGAGTCGTATTTAGCACATAATATGAATGTCACTGTTAGGAACAAAATACTTCTTAGGTTTCAAGGTACAAATTACAAAAAAAATGCTTAAAACAGTTAACTAATGGACCATAATAAGCAATGATGTTAATTTAACAAGTATTCATTAATGAAAGAATTCAGCTGGAAAATGAAAACTGGTGTACTGGCTATGTTATATGATCCCAAAATAAGGGAAAATACAACAGCTGCTTGTACAAGCAGATTTCTTAACTAAAATGAAATATTTAACTCCTAAATATATACAAGCAGACTACAAGTGTACAACAACATCAGCTTCTTGCCTTGTAATCCTTTTGATTTGTAGTTACTGGGAATGTAACCCTACAGCAAGAGGACCTGCAGAAACTGCTTTTAATCCAGCTATGTCAGTGTTTTTCCAGTCTTAAATGGCTTTTAAAGGAAAAATGCCTTTTTAAAAGCACTAATCAAAATAGAGAAAAAAAAAGGTTCAAGAAAACAGCATTTCTGTGTGGAATGCACGTGACCCTTGATCCTGACACTATTCTCCTAAAATATAGTTTGGTTTAGTGCAGCTATCACAAATTGCCTGTAATAGCAGTGTTATACCCTGTAGTGCCCTTTGAACTTAAGCACAAAAAATAAAACATGATCCAAACAAAAAATAGCAGAAAGCTGTATCCAGTTCTAATTTTTACGCCTGTGTTTATTGAACAACTGTGACAATGAAGTTCAGGTAATGGGCTCTCATCACAAGGCTCAGAGATTGAGAGCACAGGAAAAAAAACAGGTGTAATTGTAGACCTCAGCAAAACCGTGCAGGACAGCAGGGGGACACAAATATCTACTGTGAAAACAGAATAAACTTTCAGAGATTTATTGAAGTTTGAATAAATTATTGTCCAACCTGATGGAATATTGGACCGTATTCAGAATTAAGAACGTCTGGTAATTTACGCACGCAAAATGCGTAAGTGGGGTGATTTCTATTTAGTGCGCATGTGCAGACCATGGAGTTACAAACCGTAATTGGAATGATGCGTAAGTAAATTTCGTACGACAAAATATGCGTGCGAACATAAAAGGTCGGACGGATTATTGATAAGTAGGCGTCAGTCGGAATGTAAATAGCAAGAAATGGGTGTGGTAATGCAGTAGACATGCGGTTGTATTTGTGAACGTTTCACTTCCGTCTCATATAAGTGCGCTAACGATAAGGTTGCTTTCACAACACGAAAGTGTTCCGAAATTCGTTACTTTTGGAAAACATACTTATTTTGTATTAACCTACGGATCTATTACGAACGCATGGAAAAGCTTCTTAAATCTAAATACGGTCCATTGTTATCAAAGATTAACATTAATTTATTAAACATGCACAGAAAGACAGAAAATAAAAACATTACAATATGGCAGCAGTGACCAATAACAAAACAGCCATACACAGAAACCAGACAATGCTGAAAAAAAAAATAGCAGTAACAAGATACATTTATAAACTGACCACAAGAATGAAATATTAAAGGGCAAGAATGGGAATGAGAGATATAGAAAAGAGATACCAATATGACAGTTATGTCACCAGCGCACTTTATAACAGGGATCTATCAGCCATGGACTAAAGCTGCAAGAAGACACCATTGTGGTAATGGACCTCAGAGTGATTCTATATACACTATACATAGAATCCTAGGCATGCTATAGATTGGTTTGTAGGTTTATAGACCACTATACTGATTGCTATATGAATTCTTTAGTTTTACAGAAACTTACAGACTCCAGTTCGGATTCACACCCCCGGACATACAGGTGAAACTCGAAAAATTAGAATATCGTGCAAAAGTTCACTTATTTCACTAATTCAGCTTAAAAGGTGAAACTAATATATTATATAGACTCATTACATGCAAAGTGAGATATTTCAAGCCTTTATTTGTATTAATACAGCTTATGAAAGTAAGTTACACTTAAGACTTCTGTCTGCAGGAGCCTCCCTTTACACGCTTAAATTGGGGTCGGTGGGTAAACCAAGCCCTTACCAAGGCCGCCGTCAGATGTTATGGCGCACACATTCATGGGGTGACATCATCACTGGTTGACATCACATGGGGCAGGGCCCACTGACCTGCGTTAACAGCTGACCGGTGCTCAAGGATATTGGCCCGCTAATGATGGTGTGCTCCATCGGCTCCGGACCTGGTACAGCAGTCCAAGCTGTCCTCCATAATGGCGGCCCTGGCCCCTCCTTTACTACCATGTGGAAGCATGATGCTCCCCTTCCCATTCCCTGATTTCTGTGCTGGAAGTCAGTAGCGTACACATGAAGAAAGTGGCCATTCGCCATACATAGCATTTAGAAAACAGCCACAACTATAAACTGAAATCTGGGATGCAGATGCCGGTATTATAGGCCCTATTTTGACACTGATAGAGCTGACAGCTGAATTGTGGCTTTATCTATGTCAAAATGATTTACTATTGGGAACAGGTACTTATAGTGACTAGCCCCATTTCACCAAAGTAAGACACTGGAGAGAGAACAGGGATGGACTACAATGGCCTGCGGGGATGGGCTCATAATAGGGGAAGGTTAGAGTTATATGCCTTTTACATCTTCCCTCTTACAACCGGCATAATGCCATGATGGCAGATCATACCAGAGTCACAGACCCTTGGATGATTCCTTTCACTCTATAGGGTAGACTCAGGAATTTCCGGCATCTGGGTCTGACAGTTGGACTGGTGGTGTGTGACTCCTGGATGGGAGATTTTTTTTTTCTATTGCCATAGCAATAGTAAACAAATCCTCCAATCAGGTTTCTTTCTTTCACACTGACCCCTTACCTGGGTCGAACCAAAGAATAACCCCTCTTTCCTCCTTGGTCCGATAGCCTGGTCATTAGACCATGGAAGATACCCTCGGGACCTTTAACATCACACCTGTACCTGGGTTGTTGGAGGCTCGACCCAGGTCCAACAGCAAAAACACAGGTTTTTGCGTGTGATGTAAAAGGGGTATAAGGCTGTTGGACATGGAGGGTTAGGGTTAGGCTGCAGAACATGGAGGGTTAAAGTTAGGGTTAGGCTGAGGATTAGGGTAAGGTTTAGAAGAAAAATCTTACCTGTCGCCGTTGCAGCAGTTGGACATATTTGTCGCTGGATCCACGCTGTCTACTTTGCAGCAGTCGGAAAAGGGGCTGCTGTCGCTGCTACATTGTCGGAATATGATGTGTCAAAAGTTGACAAATTACACCCATTAAATCTGGATCCAGTCCAAAGTCTCCTACTTCAACTCTAAATTTCAGATGAAACACCCCTCGTATTTCAGAATGGTACGTCTAGGTGTATACTTACTCCTTTTTTACTCTTCAATCTCCAACCCTAATTGTACCAAAGTACAGGTGGTGCCCCATACAATAATTATAAGCAAGCATAATCCATGTTAACTAGAAGTGAGCCCACACACATTGAATTCCTTGAGTAAACAATGATTCTATCATCAGCCTCTAGATTGCCCTCAGCAGTCATAAGAATTAAATATACATAAATAGTGATCCAATGTGTTTTGTTTTTTTTGTTGTTTTTTTTTTTTATCTCCATGGAATATTTATTTTGCAGTATATTTCTTTTCTACTGCCACTTCACCACAGCCATAGTAGAGGTGGTAGTAACTATTGTCATCAACATCAGTCATCACTTTGCTTCCCACCTCTGGAAAAGCCACCATGTTCTATTCGGTGAGAGTTCCCGCATAGAATAATGGTATTGAAAAATAGGGACAGCCGAAAGTTCCTTTTCGGCTGTCCCTATTTCGAATAGCCAGCTATTTTAGATTTATTTTTTCAGAATGGGTGAGTATGCCGATTGGCATACTCACTCATTCATTTTCGGAAACGCTCCACAGGACCCGACGCTACACCGGACCACCAGAAAGATGAATAACCTCTCCAGGGGTAACCTCTGGGGAAGGGAGGGTTAGTGTTAGGGTCAGGCTGTGGGGAAGGGAGGGTTAGGGTCAGGCTGCGAAGAATGGTGGGTTAGGGTCAGGCTGCGGGGAAGGGAGGGTTAGAGTAATAGAAGGGGAGTGTTAGGGTCAGAATTAGGGGTAGGGTTGGGGTTAGTTTTAACACTCACCTTCCGGAGCACCGTGATCGGTGCTTCGGGGATCAATTGCTATGCCTCATCGAGACATAAACAATCGATATCCCAGCTAGATTTGAGCTGGCCTTTTTCGAAATAGGGCCGTTCTTGCCGGGGACCAACACCTGTTCTATTTACTATGGGCTTGAACAAACCATGATGTTTAATGAACGATCTTAGTGGACTCTAAATATAACATTTCTGTTTTTGAAATTAACATACACCAAAGCTGGTGAGGAGACAAAAATATATATTATGTTTCATTTACATTTTTAAGCCCGTGTGGAAGTATGGTCGAATCAACCAACATTCCACAAAGTGGGGTTAGCATTAGATACCTCAGAGGGTTATTTGATTGGTTAAATCCCAGGGAGGTTCAGGAAAGGAAGAGAGTGATTGGTTACTGTACTTGACCGTGTTTGCCTCTAGCTAGAAGCTATATATACAGCATCTGTGGAGCATCGTGTTTAGATAACCTGGCCGCGCTTAGTGGCTAAGTAAATATGCATTAGTTAAGCAAATATACTAATTAGTCCCATATGAATATTCCGATTATCCTTGCCACCTTCCTTAACTACCTCCACCGGCGGCTCAATGGTGTTTATTGTCTGCACGTTTGAAGACATAAATTAAGTTGTAGTAACAGATTCACAACCACAAGAACGGTGCTTTTATTATTTATTTATTTATGTTTCTTTTATTTCATCATTGCCGTACACTCAAGCGAGATATAACGGTTCCTCTGTTTCCCTCAGCACTGCTGGATATAATAAAAAAAAGAAATAATTAACGAAATCTGAAATAAATAGGACAGTGGTTCTCATCAGACATCTCCAGATAATTTGCCTGTAACGATCTTCACAATTTATTTTCTTAATTACAAGTCGACAGATTTTCTTTGGAGCATTTCATAACTTATTCTTGGCTCCTCGTCTCCTAGATAGACTCGTGGCTTTGGCCCTGGGTGACTAATCTTTTGTAATCTTTGAAGTTAAGCGCCCGTCTGTGTTCCCAGAGCAGTAAAAGATACCGGCAGATTTGCAGCCTTTAATATTTTCATTTCAAGGGTCCTTTTTCTGATTTTATAAAGGACGATCTTTGTTTTGACGAGTTATAATTTTTTTATTATACAGTGTTGGAAATAGCCAGATCAGGACCAGATTAGAATTTGCTGTGTTACTAAAGAGGAAATATTTCAGAAAGGATGTATGAGGGAACGCTTGTTGGGGTTAGAAATAAGGGTTAGGGGGCCGGATGCAGACATACGACTGACACTCAACTTCTGTAAACTGCATACGGAAGTTAGGTGTTTTTTCTGGCAGTGCGTATGCCTGCACCAAACGTTATGATACAGATCTTCAGGAGCTCAGAGCTTAGGTCTGTATGATTGGACGGCTCATTCCCTCCACCCGGTTAAACTCTGTAGGGTGGGCAGGGGGAACATTTAACTTTGACTTTAGGGGCAGGTTTAAGCAGTTCCATGCGGATAAGTGGTTGTACGGACTGCTGATCCGCATGGGAGACTTAAAGTAGTCTTCGGCATTGGTCTACGCTGAGAATGGCCCTATTTCGAAAGGGCCGTTATCTCCGAGCCAGTTCCGAACTGGCTGGGGAATTGATTGTTTTTGCCTCGCAGAGGCAAAGCAATCAATCCTCCCTGGAACTAAGACTACTCGCCGAATGGAATGGAAATTAACCCAACCCTTACTCTATTCCTTAGCCTAACCCTCCACTTCCATAACCCTAACCCCCTTCCTTACAGCCTGACCCTAACCCCCTTCCCCGCAGCCTAACCTTAAGACTCCCTTACCCACAGCCTAACCCTAAGACTCCCCTCCCTGCAGCCTAACCCTAAGACTCCTTTCCCTTAACCTTAACTCTCCCTACCCTACAGCCTAACCCTAAGACTCCCGTCCCCGCAGCCTAACCCTAAGACTCCCCTCCCCACAGCCTGACCCTAACTCCCTTCCCCGCAGCCTAACCTTAAGACTCCCTTACCCACAGCCTAACCCCAAGACTCCCCTCCTCGCAGCTTGACCCTGAGTCTTTAAAGACCGCATGTACGCACTCTACGTACCTAAATGTTAAATGCGTAGTAGCTCCATTCTTAGTACTACGCACTTAAGAAGCATTCTTCTTAAGTGTGAATCCAGCCCATGATTAGGAATTAGGGTTAGCATCAGGAGCATGTCAGTATTCTAATATTCATTTAGACAGGTGTCACTGTGATAATTGAATGCTGCCAGTATTTTTGTGCCAAAATATTTACTGTTGGAAATCAGAAAATCAGAGAATCAGAAGAGTTCTTTGTAAAGTAGGGAATGCTTATGTCACATGCAATGCCAGAATACAATCATTAATGTCATAGAAAATAAATATGTCTGAAAGACAATGGAAATGTGAACAGGTTCAGTAGCATATGTAAGATTGTAACATTGTGCACTTCTCTTTCTATGCCCCACAAAGACAATGTGTTCTATCAGTGGGGAAACTACTGTAAGAGCAGGGGTTTCTACACAGCACGGAGGAGAGGAAGGAAGGGGGGGCTGTGGCTGGGGAGAAAGCCCTCACTCTATAAATACAATGCTAGCAGCTGAGAACTTAGGACCGTATATAGAGATAAGAAAGATTTAGGCACGGGCCGATCCGCACCTACCTCTCCTGTCCAGCACCCAAATGCACCCCCTCCCTCAGTTTTAGTTGCCTAATGGCACTTAAGAGTGCCATAGGCTACCTTATCTTACTGTGCGCATTTTTCTTCTTAGGAATGAAAATACGCACAGAGAATGGCTACCGCTGCCCTGTAGTAGGTCATTTCCTAATTCTCTGCACTTAAGAAACAGAAGCTTCTTAAGTGTGAATCCAGTCCTTAGTGCTGCCCTTTGGCAGTCTGGAGAAGTGAGTGGGGCATGGCTAAAAGAGGAGAGTGCTAATCTGTCAGCTGCTGGCAATCTATTTATAAACATCCCTCATCAATCACAGACTGCGCTATTATTTCCTGGGTTATCAATATACAGGTATTAGTCAGACCCAGAGCTCTAAAATAATGGAAAACAGAGGATTTACTATGAGTATTATTAAACTCCCTGGGTGTGGATGGTCCTCAGTGATGTCACTCTCCTGCATCTCCAGTGATTGGCTGAGCAGCACATGCTGGGAGGAGTCTCTTCTTAGGAATCTTTATAGGACACTTGGTACAGGAAATTACCCTCTTTCTTCTTTGGATTCACCCACCAATCCTTCCCTGTTTGGTTTAGGTTATTGCTGATTTTACTGGTATTGCGGTAAGCAGGTTTGCTTATGATGGTTAAGTTGGTAGTGAGCTGAGGTGGCACAGATGGTTATGTACTCAGCCATAGATGTAGTCCAGCAGCCTCATCCGCAAGGCTGGTGTATTGGAACACCTAGTTGAGGTGTCGAAGATGGAAGAAGGCAGCTGGTTTGTTGACTTTGTTTTGCTTGTGTGTTTGTTCAAATGTGACCTGCATTTATTTTCTCCTGTTTTCATTGGCCTCCATCAGTTTTAGGCTAATTGGAAGTATGATCTACCTTGGATCCTAAATGTAATATTATAATATTAATAATAATAATAATAATAATAATAATAATAATAATAAATTAATATTTAATACATTTTATATTCTGACCCACAGTCATGTGTCAATGGGCCTGATCTAGACCTACGTCCACCGTCGCTAGGATGGCGGGCGTAAGCGTAAGATCGGCTGAAAAGCCGATCTGCGCATGCGCCGGGCAGATGTTGCCCGGCGTAGCTATGGCAACGCCCGATCAACGATCGGGCGTCTGTAGGAACAGCGAAGGGATGCTGGAGGGGGGCGTCCCCCTAGCGTCCCTACGTTAAGGTTAGTGAAGGTGGGCGGGGGGAAATAATATAATGAGGGAGGGAGGGCTTAGCGGTAGTATGCTCGTGTTCGAGCGTATTACCCATTGCTTACGCAGGCTGAAGGCTACCCTAACTTCAGCCTGCGTATCTATGTATACTGCCATTTGTAAAATTGATTAAAGCTCATATTGCCCCTTCCATTCACCAAGCAATTTAACCTTTTAGAATTTAGAGTAAAAATGGAAAACGTAAATAAATTTTCTTCCTAAACTTGCAACATTGTTTCCCCAGTTCAGATTATAATTTTGTTTATAGGTTTACTCCATTATTTGGTTAATTCTCCCAACTCTGAATTATTCCCACCCTTATCTACTACTGTAGATTTGTTTAAAAAAAACAACAAAAAATAATATAGGTGTTTGTGTATATATATATATAATTAGCAATAAATAATAGTCAAAAGTGATTCATGTAAATTTATTATTTAACATTGCATAAAATCTTCTGCTTTAATTGTATTAGGGGTAGAGCAAAAAATATAATCGTTAAAGTATTGTTAATTCCAATTCATTTCATCATTAAAATCAATGGTAAGCCAACTAGAAATCAAAAGGTGCAAAAATAAAACATCTATTACATAAAAGACTAACACTGCTCCTCACCTTTATAAATGAGCGACAAGGGAATGGGCTAATGAGCGCGGTGTCCTGGGAGTATACTGGCCAGTGTCAGGGGCAACCACTGGTGTGATGTGTGAAGACAGAGTACAACCGCTAACAGTCATTTTAACTAGTAAAAAATAAAATATCTGTTTATCTTATTACTGCTGCACAGAGCCGTAACTAGAAATTTTAGAGCCAGGGTCAAAGAGGAAAAATGGCGCCCCCTGACTCTGAATTCCAAGCCATAAATATTATCTTACTGGTGCCCCTTTAAGCTTTGTGCCCTGGGCATCCGCCCCTATCACACACCCCTATTTATGTCCCTGCTGCTGCATAGAGGTGTCTAAGAACAACCATTGAAGGGAGTATCTTAGAGCTAAAACTGGCAGAAGACTCATTTCATCACCCTGTATACTGGAGTACAGCAGGTTTGTCATCTCTCAGTAAAGCAGGGAGGTTAGCAGTGATTTAAGCATCAACACTGAGGCTGCTGATTTGAAATGATTAATATCAGTTTTAATATTACAAAACTTACAAAAATGACCCTCTATATCTTTCCACCAAAGCACACTTTACCATGTGTTTTAAATAGGTGTAGATTGCTGCTGTGAACGGCCCTATTTTAAAAAGGACCATTTTCGACACAGCGTTTCCAGGGACGGAGCTACACCAAAACTCCCTGCCCCGTCACAGAAATGTAAGTGCCATATTTCCCCAACCCTAGCCCTTTGTTAACTCTTACCCTAGCATTCCCTTCCCTGCAGCCTGACCCTAACCTTCCCCTTCTACGCTCCATCCCCTCCCTGCAGCCTAACCTTAAGCCTCCCTTCCCCGCAGCCTGCCGTAACCTTCCCCTTATGCAATCCATCCCCTCCCAACAGTCTAACCCTAAGATTACCCTACTAAGCCACATCCCCTCCCCTGCAGTGAGCTCTCCAGTTGCTGGATCGTTGGAAACGTCGGAAGCCATCGGGTCCTGCGGGGGTTCTATGGCGTGAATTCCTGAATGGGGACATTTTCGCATTAGACACAGCTGACAATTAGCTGTCGACTGTGTGTGTTGTGAAAATGGCATTTTTGCAACGGCAAACGGAACGCGTTTTAAATGACCAATAAACGGGTTTGCAATCACTCCGGTGACAATAGCAAATGTGACAATGGGCCTGATCCAGACCTACGCCAATGCGCTGTGCTTACTAAAGCACAGCGTATCGGCGTTAACTTACCCCGACACTCCCCCTGTGCGGGCGTATGGCCTCTTTCTTACGCCGTCTGAAGGCTACCCTAACATCCCCTGTGCGGTCGTAAGGCCCCTTCCTTATGCCGGCTGAAGGCTACCCTAACTTCAGCCGGCGTAGGGAAGGGGCCATACGCTCGCACAGGAGCGTATGGCTGCCTAGCCCGCCCTCCCCACCTCATTAAACTACCTCCCCCCGCCCACCTACACTAACATGAACGTACAGGCGCTGGGGGACGTCCCCTCCAGCGTCCCTACGGCGCTGCTACGGACGCCCAATCCACGGCTTTTCAGCCGATTTTACGCCCGCCGTCGTAGGTCTGGATCAGGCCCAATGATACTATTATACACTTCATTTTCATACGATAATGCCTATTTTCACATGAAATGAAGTTTTTCATATTTACAGACAATGGATCGCCATTGAAAATAGCAGTCTTCCTGGCGATCCATGTAAACATTGGGGTTCTCCACCAGCCCATTCTTTTCAGAGCGGGCCAGCGGTTCATAATATTTATTAAATGCTGGAGCGTCCCTACTCTTGCTATTGGCGCTCTCCTCCCTTCTGTGCTGGTCACATATCCCTGTTGCCATTGTGGTGTCATACTACACCCAGTACAGAAGCTGAATGATAATCAGGAGCAAATGTAAAGAATAAAAACATATTTAAAAAAAAATAAGCTAATTTACACCTCGGGGGAAGGCAAATTTACATGTGATGACAAAAATAGAATAGAGAGTGGGTGTGTCCTTACTTACCTCTAAAGTAAAGTTTAGAAATAAAGCTGTGTTGCATAGTATTTGTGTGTTGTATGTAAAAGAAGACAGTATTTATTTTCATGCAAAAAAATGAATAAAAATACCATAAAATATATGTGTACTCCCCACTTTGATAATTGGTCTCTCCCATGGTAAATTTCCTCCCTATTGTCCTTTGCTCCTAACTCTGATTCACCTCCACAGTTCACATTTCATTATTGTAAATATGATACTGATTATTGAATTTCAATTCTATAAATCATGTCCTAACGCGATATATACAAAATCATTGCTGCCATCAATTATTCATAGATGCTGACATATTTGCTGCACAGTACATATACAGGTCATTATTTCAGAGAGAATAAAATACATACAAACAAGACTGGGATCCTCTCGGACCTCCTGCAGGTTAAATTCAGCTAATCATGTGGCGTTATGGCTGGGTATTAACTCCTACGGTCCTAAACACAATTCCTATCCATAGCTAGTGACACAATGTGGTAATTCCCTGTATTCCTCCTCATCTTGCTTTATATTCCATACTTCTGTATGGATTGATGTGTTCTCTGAAATAACACATTCAATAATTTATAACCCTTTATAACTAAATAGTTGTTTTTTTTTTAACTCTTGGTTAAATGTTATAGACACTGACCTGTGATTATTTAGAATGTACTCAATTTCTGCCAAAATTAACTTTTAGGGCAAGATTTACAAAACAATGATTTTGAAAGACCGACGATTTTGGGGAATTTTTTGGGAGATTACAAAATCTTTGTTTACTAAGGTCAAAGATGCACAAAAAACGTCCAGAATGAACATTTTTTAAATCACTATCGCAACTTGTAGTAATATAAACACAAGCATGCCAATGGGGGTCTGTGAGGCCAATCTGTTTTTATTATATACGCAATAATACGCATGGCCGGAGCAAGGAAACACCCACCAACAACCCCGACACTCCCCTCTCCCGGACGTGCTTTCGGTAACTTACAAGAACCCTTCTGTTCTTTCCGCGTGCGTTCATTTAATTGCCTCCCCCCACCCATTTTTCTGTAAATTTTCCTGTGCGTCGGTTTTCCGTGCGTGTGTCCCCAAGTATGATTCACATGTACGTCCGTTAGGCACTTATGTGCGTGTAGTCAATGTAAACTACGTATATAAAGTTACTACGCATACGCAGTTGATCCAATCCTAAAAATCCGCACGGAACTCCCCTTGAAAATGGATCTCTGAATACAGCCCCAAGTCAGTAGACCAGGAGTTGATGCCCCCGATGCCTCAAACGTAATAAGAAAGTAAACAAGTAAAGTTGTCTGTTGCTGGCACTTTATGAATTATTATGTATCTGTTAATTGCTTAATAGCTACCAGTTGCAAATATCCAACTATGTTATTCATCTTCCTTACTTGCCTCCACCTAGCTGCTACCTCTTTAATTCTTGTGGAGTCTCTCTTATTACTGTTGGCTCCTCTCTTTGGCTCCTCTACACTATGACTCATGACTCATATCGCCTGAAGCCAGGACTACTCCAAGCTCCAGACGCAGAAGACAAGACTGGGGAAATTTGTGCATGCTGTGGAACCTCTTTCAGTCCAGTTGCATGCCCACTTTGACCAGTACCCCGCTGAGTGCCATTATGACCAATTATAGATGATAAATTCAAGATGATCTATTCCAATAGATCATCTTGCGGCTCGGAAGCTTCCTCCTCGAACAGCATTGGTGCTGCGACTCCTGGGGCTCAGAAGATATCAATGCTGACAGGTAAGGTTCATTCTAACCCTAACTACCCTATTCCCGCAACCTAAGATTAACCCTAACCATCTGTTTCCTGCAGTCTAACCCTAATTGTCCCCCTCCTGTTTCCTAACTCTAACCTTCCTCTCCCCGCAGACTAACCCTAACCTTCCCCTCCCCGCAGATTAACCCTAACCTACCCCTCCCAGCAGACTAACCCTAACCTTCCCCTCCCCGCAGACTAACCCTAACCTTCCCCTCCCCGCAGACTAACCCTAACCTTCCCCTCTCCGCAGACTAACCTTAACCTTCCCCTTCTAGAAGCCTAATATTAATGGCATGTGAGTACGGGGTACCATGCTGAACATTCCACATAAACAAGCGTTAGCAGTAATACAGCACCAAGTTGTCGTCTGTATCAGTGTCAAAATAGCGATTGCTGCAGCGCCAATTACATCTCTGCCCTTACGCCACATGCAATCCAAAGGACACCATTGTGTGGGCTTTGCATCCTTTTACAAAAGCAGTGTGCACACTGCGCTCATATGTGCTTAGATCTGGATCAGACCCAGAATGTCTGTGACTGAGAATATAGTAAAAGCAACTGTGACAGTGACAAGAGCAGGATTCTGGGTGCTTCTTCCTGCATCATTGTTGGTGTGTAGGTCGCTACTGAGAACGGCCCTTTTTCGAATGGACCATCCTCTCCCAGGCAGTTCCGATCTGGCTGGGAAATCGATTGCTTATGCCTCGAAGATGCAAAGCAATCGATCCGCGGAGCACTGAACACGATGCTCCCAATAGTAAGTATTAAATCTAACCCCAACCCTTTCCTTAATCCTTACCCTAAGACCCTAACCCTTACCCTAACCCTCCCTTCCCCGCAGCTTGACTGTGGCCCTCCATTCCCCGCAGCCTAACCCTAAGGGCCCCATTCAATTAGCCTCGTTCTCGTGTTATTTGCGGTGCAAAGTTAATTGTGCAAATTTTTTTTGGGGGGGCTTTTATGCGCGTCCCAAAGAGGTGTGCATAAAAATCGTCGAATTTTTGGTACTGTAAATGATGGTACAAAGCACATCGCATGCTTTATCCCGCCATCACAGCTAATTGAATTGGGCCCTAAGACTCCTAAGGTGTGACGGGTCCAGCGGTGGCTTCCGGAAATGAATGGGTAAGTATGCTGTAAGGAATATTTACCTATTCTAAAAAAGAAAAACGGAAAATGCTGCCTTTTCGAAATAGAGACAGACGATCATTGTTACATTGTAATGCGGTATAAACACCTAGGACTCAATCATAATTATTGCAACCTGCAGTATATATATCTATATGTCTATCGCCCTAGAATTCAGACTCCTGGTGACACTGTCACCCTCGTGTAGTCAATGAAACATTATGAACCCCTTTAATCACAAATACACTAAATAGCATCTGTAAAACTCTAAATATTTGAACTGCATTTTATTTCAATCACACTCTTGTGTTTTGGAGCATTCAAAAGCCGATTATGACATCAGAGCATTTTACAGAGCATTTTACAGGTGCAATAAATCATTAGCTGTCATTCCTAAACTAGCTTTCTACACCATTAAAAAGACCCTGCAGCATATCACTAATCAGATCACTCTATCCACCTGTTATCTCCTGTGCAGTTGTTTCTTGGTACAGATGAATGGCAATCAGATTGTTCCAGTCTGCGAGGCATACGATATTCACTGTCTTAACTTCATTAAAATGTAAAGTGAAGTGATTATGAAACACCTGCTTGCAGGAAACGTGGAGGTATTTGCAAGACATTTTCACTAATCTGTAGTCATGTCGGACCGCATTCAAAGGTGACTTTCTTTGCTTTTTTATTTTCTGGATTATCTTTGAGTTAATTTGGCAATGTGAGGATCAACGGAATTTAGGAAAATTTTAATATCTCTTGCTTGGCTTCCAAAATGGCTCACTGTTCTCATCTAATCTGCAGATTAAAGGATTTATTTAATAATATCAGTAACAAAATTATATATATACTTTTATATTTTGTAATTGCTTGGTTGTAATCAAACACACACACACGCGCACACACACACATATACACATACATACACACACACACACACACACACACACACACACACATATACACACACACACATACATACACACACACGCACATGTACACACATACACATACATACACACACACATATACACACACACACTCGCACACACATACACATACTGCTGTACTAGTCAGCCTGCTCTTATGCTGGAGGCCCTAAAGACCCAAGATGGGCCTGATAGCTATAGCCCACCCTCTTTCTCCATCCATAACCCAGGGTTGCCAACTCTCCCAGAATGCCCGGGAGACTCACGAAGTATCCCAGAAGAGCCGGCAAATCTCCCGCAAGGGACTTGAGGCTCAAGTCCTGCCTCCCTGCCTGGCAACACTAGTATACTAGTGTTGCTACACTATGGGGACAAGATGACGCAAACTGCATCACCAAGCCCCGCCCCATCAATAGTAAACACCAAAACGAGTCATTTTAGTCAATGGGTGGGACTTAAGTTCCGCCCCCCGCCATGCATCTATGGCTTCCCTCCGGGAGCGCCTGAAGGGAAGCTTTTAAAAGCCGGAAACCCTGCCATAACCCCATGAACTCTTCATCCAGCTCCTAGCTAGCTTTGCAAAGTGTCTGAAACAGATACACACACAACTCACAATAACATTTCCTGATGGTCTTAAAATGTATAGGTTAGAAACAGAGAGATATGTAGTGTCCCTGCACTACCAACCCTGTCTTTCTATTACATATCCCCCCTCCTGTTTAGACCTAGGGGATGTAACACTTCTGGTATCTAGACGATGCACTCTGGACAGATATCTACATGTTCCAGTTTGCTTCAGGTTTGTGCTCTTCCAAAAACTATACATTTTATTTTCATTTTTTTCGTCTGCTATCAGTCACTTTAGAGAAACATGGTTTGTGTCAAAGGAACTGCTATGGTGGCGAAATTCTTGTTTAAGAGCAGGGCCAAACTTGAAACACTTCTTTTTCATTCATTGAGGCTTTATTAAGTCTCAACCTATTGTGTATCTCAGGGGTCAGATTTACTAAGCTGCGGGTTTGTAAAAGTGGAGACGTTGCCCATAGCAACCAATCAGATTCTAGATGATATTCTCTAGTATGTAGTAGGAAATTGAGAGCTAGACTCTGATTGGTTGCTATAGGCAACATCTACACTTTTCCAAACCTGCAGCTTAGTAAATCTGGCCCCAGGTGTCACCTCTTCCATCCCTATGCAGCACTTCTTTGGATTGGCAATCAACCCTGCTTTTCAGATGGAGTCTCGCACTTCTTGTACTCTGGGCTGATAAGTTGGATATATAAATAAAAGCATCAGACCGGATTCACAACACCCAAATTTTTTTTTTTTACTTATTATAGCTACTACACATGTATAGTAACAATTTTAAAGACCACATGTACGCAATCTACGTAACGAAACACTACGTAGATAGAGTAAAATAGTTACTCTGCATGCGTAGTAGCTATAATCGGAAAAATAGGCATGTAAGTAAAACATTTTGGGGGTTGTGAATCCGGTCCATCATTAATCATAGTTGCCGACTCTCCCGGAACGTCCGGGAGACTCCCGGAATCCAGGGAGATCTCCCGGACTCCCGGGAGAGGACCCTTTTCTCCTGGAGACAATACAATGTCCGGGAATAGTATTATTCCCGGACACTGTATTGTCACATACACAGTGCCCGGACCGCTGCATCCGGGCACTGTGTATGTGTTGCTATGGCAA
>WWET01000082.1:53227-75036 GCA_011038615.1 Limnodynastes dumerilii | reverse complement strand
TGGCAGTTTTGGAGACCTGGGAATCTCCATGTGAGGTGAGCTCTTGGTTTAGAAAGATATTGGATATGTGACCCAAAGTTGGGACTCTAAAGTTTAGAGTTAAGATTAGAGTTAGGACCATCCAGCAGAGAAGCCTTGGAAATGGCGGATGGCTTATCACATATCTGGAGATATCTGTAACTAATTCTCTGACATTTATTTTAAAGATAGGAGATTATGGTTAGTCGCTGGGTAATGGCTAGAGTGCCAGGCCATGTTTTGTTTTATATATATATATATAGTCACATTGGACAGTACCTCAGTGCATATAGATGCATAATGCATCATTTGCAGTTCCTGCTTCCACCACAGGGTGGCAGAGTTATTAAGGTGCAACATACAGTATTTGCCTGAAAGAACGGGTGAAGTTCATTTTCAGAGACTGAAGTGAAATTTCATTGTGAGTTCAAATGTCCAGATGTATCAGGCAGCCGAGTGGAAAAACATATCCAGCGAGATAAAAGAAAGGGACAGCCGGTTGCATAACACAGAGCTCTGGCAGCACACAAGGTCAGCTGAAACACAGCAGTTCATATTTCTGCAATCAGCGGGTTTCTCCTCACAGGAGGCTGGATTGTGAGAGACCTTGGCTGCTAATTTTCCTAGATTGTGAATGTAGAAATGGACTAACAAAAAGCAATAAGGAACTTGTCTCCTGGTTTGCAGGGTGTAAGTTGGGGTTTGCTAAGATGGCATTACCCAGGAGTGCCAGCCAGGGGCAAGAAGGAGGGGAGAGGGGTCAGCAAGTCTCTGGATTTGTGCATTGATGGGAAACCCTGCAGCCCATAGAAACATAGAAATACAGAATGTGACGACTGATCAGAGCCATTTATCCTTCCAGTCTGCCCAATTTTCATTTCATTTACATTTTTTATTTACATTTTTATTTTATTAATCCCATAACGTCCCCAGACCCTGCAGTTAAAGGGAAACTAACAGTCTCCTACCTCCAATATCTACTGCTGGAGAGTTGTACCAGGAGGCACATCAGCGGGCTGAGTACCGATGGCCAGGGAGGACTTCTTAAAAACAAGCCTTCCCTGGGCATTGGCCCGGATGAATAATTTCTGCAGCTCTGCGGTGACCTGCCTATATGTGACATTGGGCCTGATCCAGACCTACGACCGCAATCGCCCGCGAGCGTAGCGAACGTTCGCCCGGGCGTAAAAACTTTCACGCCCATAACACTCCCATTGATTGTACCTGCTTACGCCGGCTGAACCCTACCCTAAGATTTTCCAGCGTACGTGCGAATTTTCGTAACGATACGCTGGTCGTACTGGGGTTAGCACGCCCATACTGTACAATTTAAATGACTATCCCCGCCTCTGTGTAGTAACTCGAGCGTCCAGCCTAGCGTCGTAAAAATCGCATGCCCCTTGAGCGAAAAATACGCTGAAAATTCGCTCGCTGTATGCTCATGTCCTTCGGTCGACCAGAAGTTGTCATACTGCACATGCGTAGTGCGTTTTTTTTCACAAATTTTCGCTTACGATCAGCGTACTAGCGACGGCGGCCGTAGCTCTGGATCAGGCCCAGAGAGCATAAAACACCTCCTTTTCTTAAATCTGGCTGCAAAAAACAAAACATGCTTCAAAACTCCCTCCATACACTTTCTTTAATATAATGTTTAATTTTAGGTGTGTGGTTGCTGGACCACTGGTGAGGTGAGTACCCTTTCTCAGGGGACTTTTTAGGGTGAGGAGCGACGGCGGCCGTAGCTCTGGATCAGGCCCAGAGAGCATAAAACACCTCCTTTTCTTAAATCTGGCTGCAGTCCTAAAAACATGCTTCAAAACTCCCTCCATACACTTTCTTTAATATAATGTTTAATTTTAGGTGTGTGGTTGCTGGACCACTGGTGAGGTGAGTACCCTTTCTCAGGGGACTTTTAGGCTTAGGGTGAGGTCTAGGGTTAGGCTCTGGGGAAGGAAGTTTTAGGGCCATGGAAGGGGAGGGTTAGAATCAGGCCATAGGGAAGGTGTGGTCAGGCTGCGGGGAAGGGAGATGTAGGGTTAGGCTGTGAAGAAGGGGGGGCTAGGATCAGGCTGCGGGGAAGGGGGGGGTTAGGGTAAGGCTACGGGGAAGGGAAACTAAGGGTTAGGCTGTGGGGAAGGGAGGGTAGGGATTAGGGAGAGGGTTGGGGTTAGAATCCTCACTTACCTTTCAGAGCACCAGGAATCGATTGCTATGCCTCTTCAATCATATTGGCACAATATTGCCTATACATATTGGTTTGCAAATTACTTATCCAGAACTGCTACTGCTGGAACTCTGAATAGGGCGATTGCATTTTCAATAGAGTAGATCTGGATCCGATCCACTGTGTTCATTATTAATGGTTTTCATCATAAAAATAAAAAATTTAAAACCTAGTACACTATTGTTCAATGTTCCATGATTTGGTGTAATACCTGTGGAGGATTATAGGTAAAAACATCTAATATATATTTAGAAAAGTTAAATGATTTTACACTATACACACTACTTTTGTTTGCTTTTATGTTTTTGGGTTTTTTACCACTTGTTGAACAGTGAGTGTATTTCTAAGGACATCTGCCCTTGGATACACAGGACAATGGGCCTGATCCAGACCTACGACCGCAATCGCCCGCGAGCGTAGCGTTCGTTCGCCCGGGCGTATAAACTTTCACGCCCATAACACTCCCATTGATTGTACCTGCTTACGGCGGCTGAACCCTACCCTAAGATTTTCCAGCGTACGTGCAAATTTTCGTACCGATACGCTGGTCGTACTGGGCTTAGCACGCCCATACTGTACAATTTAAATGGCTATCCCCGCCTCTGTGTAGTAACTCGAGCGTCCAGACTATCGTCGTACAAAATGCACGCCCCTTGAGCGAAAAATACGCTGAAAATACGCTCGCTGTTCGCTCATGTCCTTCGGTCGACCGGAAGTTGTCATACTGCACATGCGTAGTGCGTTTTTTTCACGAATTTTCGCTTACGATCGGCGTACGATCGCTTGTGGTCGTAGGTCTGGATCAGGCCCAAATGTGAAGATTTGTATAGTGATTTGTATAGTGATTATATGGACTTTTTATATTTATATTTACTTTGACTTGAAGCTGTAAGCAGTGGGTTTTTTGTACTTTATTGTTTTTTACTTTATTAAAGCATTAACTGGATTGAACTATAAAGAGAGTAGTGAAAATAATACTTTGAAATAAAGAACCTTTAAGGTGACTTAATATGTTTCAAGGACAATAGACTTTTCCAAAGGGCTCTTTTATCCCAAAAACCATACAAATGACAAAATGGAAAAACTAAGTTACTGCACAAACATCTCTAATACAAAAAAACCCAACAAACAAGTAGAGGGGGGAGGGGGGAAGGAAGTTCAGTCAGTGTAATATATGAAATCCCTATGCTGGAAGACAATAAAGCAAAATAAAAAAAAACTGCCTCACGCCAGTGATTCCATATAGGGAGCCCTAGTTATCCCCAACAGTTTAACTCAGTAATGGACGATTCTAAATATGGAAGAATAAACTTACGAACTTAAGAATATACTTAAATTGGAGGGTAGCATCCGCTGAGACCACCAGTGCGCATTTCACCCAGTTTTAAGGTAAAGTATTAAATATGAAATTCACTACTTTGGAACGAATCACACTTAAGTAAGTGCAGAATTTCTTTGCATATGTTTACAAGCGGATATACTGCGCATGCTCAGAACTCAAACATACGCTCGGAAACCATGGCCGACTGATTCACATACATGGGCAGGTTGACTTAGGACTGATGCACGCCTCGGCATGGAATGAGTCCCGCATGCGTGGTTAGAGGGGCAAGACTCTTAATGCAAATGAGCTGCATATGGGCTACTAATGTACAGTATGACCGTTCCTCTTAAGTTAGGACTGATTCACAAGTATAAGTGCCTTGCGGAAGTATACATACGATGGAAAAAGATAAAGTAGGCCCCTACCACTCTTAAGTTAATTTACGTATGGTTTGGTGCTTGACTATGCGCCTAGTTTATATGTTATTGATGACATTAGACCTTTAACACTCTAGAAAACATTTCTATTTAAATGAATTTGAATTTTTAAAAACATTTTTTGCTAAATAAAACATTTAAAAAATGGGGTTTGTATTACAAAGTTTGATTAAATTGCATTAAAAAAATTGAAGTAACAAATAACAATAAAATTGATTTTAAATAAACCACAACTGATAAAAAGAATATAATGAACAATTAGCACACATTACACAGGTAGCTCGTTGCTCGAAGGAACCTTAATGGTTAAAATTACAATGTGGCATTATTATATTAGTAAAAAAAAAAATAGCAAAATTCATTTAATAGCCAGATAATAGTGTAGAGATAAATATAAAGAAGTTTTGAGTTGTTTATTAACATTTGCATTCACTGCTATATTAACAATGGGCCTGATCCAGAGCTACGACCGCAAGCGAGCGTACGCTCATCATAAGCGAAAATTCGTGAAAAAATTCGCACCACGCATGCCCAGTATGACAGCTTCCGGTCGCCTGAACGTCATGAGCGAATAGCGGTCGTATTGTGAGCGTATTTTTCGCTCGAGGGGCGTGCGTTCAGTACGACGGTCGCCTGGGCGCTCGTTTTACTACAGGGAGGCGGGAATAGCCATTTAAATTGTACAGTATGGGCGTGCTAAGCCCGTACGCTCAGCGTATTTTGTGCGAAATTTCGTACGGCCGACGGTCGTACCCAGTGTAGGGTATAGGCGCCGTAAGCAGGTACTTTACTATGGGAGTGTTAGGGGCGTGCATGTTTATTCGCACGGTTGAACGTACGCATTCGCCCGCCGTGCGAATTTTCGTAGCTCTGGATCAGGCCCAATGAGGCTAACTACAGCCCTAGGCCTCCATCTGAAAATAGGCCCCCACACTCTGCAGATCTCTAAGCCTCCCACTGCAGTACATAAGGATGAATATCAAGGACTGACAGTCTCCTACAAAGCATACTATATAGTGTGGGCCACTTGATAATTTTCAGCCCCAGTCCCACATGGCCTTAATATGGCCCTGGAATGCTGATTAACTAGTACCTAGATGGCCCCTGTGTGATTCACAATAAGGAAACACATCTGCACTTAAAACCATGTACCTAGAGAACCGTCTATACACGGCAGTCCCAAAACTGGGGGTGTGATTAACATTTTTTAGCATCTCTAAATCGCTCTTAAGGGAGCGGAGGGTTAATTTATTTAATCTGCAGCATAGATAAACTCCCGGCGTGGGTGGTGAGTGTGAAGTTACTAACCTTTGGTTGGTCTCAAGGGGTCAGGTGGGTTTCAGGAAGGAGGGTCTGGGTCAGCAGAGTTGATTTAAGGAGCTGATGACATCACTGGAGCCTCTTCTCACTTGGATTTGTCTGGATGTCAGTGCTGCATGCATCTACAGACGAAGATAAGTACATTTTCTGTTACTTTTCACCTTCTCTCTCCCTCTTTCTTTTCTTTCTTATTTGCTTTCTGATTCCTTCTCTTTCCATCTGTCTTTTATTAACCTCTCATTGTCTTGGTTGATAGCCTGTCCCTGTGCCCATTTGTTTACTCTGCCACCGTTCCCTGCCCTTAGTCCCTGTCTAGGCCTTACTGTTCCGCTCCTGTTTGCCTCCTTGTAGCCCCCCCCTCCCCTCCTTCTTAGCAGTCGTTCCGCCGCTCTCCTGTACCGCAGCGCGCCGCCAGCTGCAATGCTTAGGAGTGTGGTGCCTTTCGGCTGGCGGGGTGCGCCTGATGTGTGAGACCTCTGTTTGTTTGTTTGTTTGATAAAGTTTAAGGTTATTTATGTTTACCTGTTATTTAATTGTTGATGCTTATTTACATTGACAGGTTCACATTGCTGCTTTCAATGGCCCCATCAAAAATTTAGTGGCAGTTCACCCTTAAGTTGACTGCATCAATTAATTTAGATACATTTTAATAAATACCTTTAATTCCCACAAAATATGTTGTTGTGTCAGTTATTTTATTTAGTTATGTTAAGAGTTAACATCGCATATCACAAACATCACGCATGGGAAGTTTATGTATCTCGTCCATGCGTATATTTAGGTACGTTCGCCAATTCTCTCCTAAGTGTGAATCAAGTCCTTCATTATCAAGTGGTTTGGATTTTAAAATTATAAGTGACTTTAATCACAGAGGATATTATTGGGGTTATAGATTCAAGGAATATACTGAACTATAACCATTGTACAGTTAGTAGGTAGATATTTTTTAAAATCCAATGAAGTGGACGCAATGCTACAAAAAGTAGGTCCAAGTACAAATGGTTACGGCATAGGATGGGTTTAACATGTGGTTATATGGTCTGCACTTGGTTTGTAAACTCAGATGAAGAACTTCACTGAGACTAAGAATTTTATTGCAAGAGAACCAAATGTGAGTATATTTTAAAAGCCTGCCATTATTGCTACCCTTGCATACCACACAAAGGAGTCTCTCTCTGTTTTTGTTTCCCCTTTCCCATGGGTACCCTACATGAGGACACTTCACGAATATTACCCGGGAAGAGTCTAGGACGGACAGGTAAAACCATCTGAAAAAAGTAAAAGTGCATCTACATTTCTATTATTTTATTGTGGAAGGTCACTCCTCTACTGGTGGGAATATCTACATGACTTATTATACCGCACATCCAGGGCTATGGATTGAAGTCCGATCTGTGATTTTTGGAGACAGCTTTATGAAGGTTTTTGCTTTGACTCTTTTCTAATTGTTGTTTTCTATATATATCAAATTGTATACTTCCTATCTCAGGACCGGATCCAGACTTGCGCCTGGCACCTCCCTTACACACATTGGGCCTGATCCAGACCTACACCCGCAAGCGATCGTATGCAGGTCTGGAGCGTAAAAACGGGAGAAAAAACGCACTGCGTATGTGCAGTATGACAACTTCCGGTTGTCCGAAGGACATGAGCGTACAGTGAGCGTATTTTCAGCGTATTTTTCGCCCAAGGGGCGTGCGTTTTGTACGACAATAGTCCGGACACTCGAGTTACTACACAGAGGCGGGGATAGCCATTTAAATTGTACAGTATGGGCGTGCTAAGCCCCGTACGACCAGCGTATCGGTACGAAAATTCGCACGGACGCTTGAAAAAGTTAGGGTAGGGTTCAGCCGCCGTAAGTAGGTACAATCAATGGGAGTGTCATGGGCGTGAAAGTTTATACGCCAGGGCAATCATACGCTACGCTCGTGGGCACTTGCGGGCGTAGGTTTGGATCAGGCTCCTTGGGCCTGATCCAGACCTACTCTCGGATGCGGTTTTACGCTGATCGTAAGTGTAAAAACGGCCATTTGTACTTACTGTGCACGCGCGGGGCAGATGATAAGCTCATTTTATGCTCTGAAAATCTTAGCGTATGGGCCTTATTCGTGACCGCTTCGTATTACCGCTCATGGGGGCGTGCCTGCCATATGAAATCAGTAACCACGCACCAAGGGCGGGGTGAGGCATTTAAATCGTACAGTATGGGCGTGCTAAGTGTCGTTAATATGCAATGAACGTATGGACGGCCGCGGGTAAGAACACAAAAGTTAGGGAAGGGTTTGCCGAGCGTATGGGAGCTAAACTAGGTACGAGCAAGGGGAGTGTCTATTGCTGTGAATTGGTGGTACATTCGGCGTTAATATGCTATGCAGACGAGCGTAGGTCTGGATCAGGCCCATTAAGTTGGGTATTTTCACAAGAAGGCACATGCGCTCTCCAGATGTTACGTGCATTTTACGTACGTAACTTCTATCATGCAGATAGATAGAAAACGATAGAAAATCCGCAGTTAGGAGCTGTGCGTACTCACGCACGACCACACGATCAATCACAAGCCGAGCAGTGCCATCACAACCAGCGCCGACGAAGTACGCATGCATCAGACTCCACACACAAGCAGTCCGCATGCACTGTTTTAATTAATTTGTCGCCAAAACTTTTAAAACTTGGAAAATTCATCGAAAAAAAGGTGCCGGAAAATGCTCTGTTCCGGTGCGTTCTATGACAAAAATAGCACTGAGCGTAACTACCATAAATTCTGCACGAGAGGGCAGTGACAGGGGGGCGTTCTCTCCACTATATCGTGCGTACTGACAGCTCCCCGCACGTACAGCGTCTGGATCCGGTCCTCAATGTTAGAAGAGCCACAGAGACTCTTATAAGTGTCTGCTATGGTCCAATGTTAATCAAACTGCCAACTGTCAACAAAGAAAATATTCAACATTACAGTTTAGAATCCCATTTCCTTCATCACTGTACAGTAAATGTTGTAACAGGTGCTCAGGGCCACCATATGGAGACATGCCCTTAATGTCACGTCACGTGGACCTTGTAATCCACACTCATTTTTTGTGTCATATTTCATTTTTAAAGTGAATTAATTCTGCTGGCAAGAGCTGAAATCCTGGCTGGCGACTCCTGAGTGCATCTGCAAACGTTACTTTGTAAATTCACAGCTAGTCCTTGAAGGCCAGATTCCAGGAGGTACTACAATAGACCTAGGGCCAGGTTTACTAAGCTGCTGGTTAGGAAAAGTGGAGACATTGCCCATAGCAACCAATCAGATTCTAGCTGACATTCTCTAGTATGAAATAGGAAAGTGAGAGCTAGAATCTGATTGGTTGCTATGAGCAACATCTCCACTTTACCAAACCCGCAGCTTAGTAAATCTGGCCCTTATTGTTGTGATGTTGGATTTAGAAAAAATATATGGAGCAGCGTATAGGGGAGACTACAACCATTTACCACCTGCTCCCTCTTCGCTGTACACAATCTATGCATGTGTCTGACACACAGACCTTCATAAACATATACAAGCACTGATATGGCACACACTAACATTTTAATTAATGACAAGACATTCTTTTTTTTTTCATAAGTGCTTTAATGTGTGTTCATTGCAGTAGCAGTCCCCACAGTCATGGAAATATTATGTTGACGGATGTGCTCTGTCGCCAGTGTTCCCTCGACGGGGCCAGCTGTCAGCTCGAGATGATGACATTAACACGGAGAGAAAGTGATGACAAATGCCCGTTATCAGCGAACGAGGCCGGTGACAAATCGAATGGAGGCTCCCGAGCAGCCCCATTACGCTGTAATAAAAAAAGATGGATGGTTCTCTCTGGCGGGGCCCTGCGTTAATGCGATTTTGGCTGGTCTCTCTGGGTTCCAATTAAGGAAGAAAACAGAGAGAGAACAGGAGCCTCAGAAAGAGAAAGGAGGGGAACCAGCCACGCAAGCTGCACTAATTGAGTCTGAACAGCCAAAGGCAATTCCTCACCTATAAGCTGCAGTCAAGTAGTCAAGTTACACCAGTAGCCACCAAATTCCCATGTCACCCTGCATTCAGTGGTCATGTCTGTTTGTGTTGTTCGATGATATATGGAGGATGGATTGATGTGCACACAGACAGACAGACAGATTTTACGCTACTTTGAATAATACTTTTCTAAATGGCAAAGCAACAATTACAACGGGGTCACAGAGCTACTCTCTGATTACCAGCTTATAATTGACAGGAGATTATCACTTTAAAGCCATGGGAACGTATTCAGAGATCCGTTTCAAGATCAGGCAGCAATTATACGCACGCACGGAGCAGGCCAAACCCCCTCACATCAATGACACTCCCCTTTCTCGGCCTTGCTCATGGAGACTTACACCACCATAGACCACCTCTAACTTTCCGCGTGCAGTCCCATGCGTATATATCCTCCGTACGTGTGTATCATGATAACCGCACCCACTTTCCTTCATTTAAATGCCCCCCCCACCCATATTTTATTTAAATTCTCCCATGCGTATTTTTCTGTCACATATCCGGACGTATGTATCCACGTGCGATTCCCAGGTCCATCCGTGAGGCACTTGCGCACGTATACTCAACGTCAATTGCATAAATAATGTTACAACGCATGCGCAGTTCAAACGTACCTAAAAATATGCATGGGACTCACCGTGAAAACAGATCTCTGAATACAGTCCATGATTTGTATGTTATGGATTTCTTGTGCCTTTCCCATTAGGAACATTGAAAGACGATCCACTGAAAAATTTCCCCATACCAATGTGTTGTGACTTTCTACTGACAGATGCATTCATGTAAAAAAAAAAAAAGAAGAATGTTGGTCTGTGTCTAATGGGTGCTATCAGGGGTAAGAAGGATGGTTTGTAATTTTGAAACAGGTGAAGATAGGTATCTAATTCATCATGCGAACGGGGAACTGAGGTCACCTTTAAAGGAAGAAAAGAAGGATGCATCTGTCAGGAAACACAGAGTTAATTTTCTGGATGCAGATGGTCAAGGGGATTAACCATTTGTGAGCAAATATGGAAGATCAGGGGGAAAGGAATGTGGTGGAGCAGGCGTATGATCACATTTAGCAAAAAAAATATATATAAATTGCTCTGGGAATTTTCAGCCCCAAAGTGACATGGTTTGTTGTCTAGAGAAATTCATAAACGGTCTTTCATAGTGTGCCCCTTGTAATATTATTACTGGTGATGCGCTCTTTGGCTGCATCTGTTATCTGAACAAGCTTTTAGGATGTCAAAGGAAACATGTTTTGTATTTATTACAGGTTTGTTTTTTTTTTGCATATTCTACGTTTTTGTTTCTAAATGACAACAAAATCTTCTGCTGAGAAATTGCTTTTTCTTGAATTCATGATATTGGCTTCTGCATATGTGCCAGGAATCAGAAGAATAGGAAGTCAATTATACCGGCATTATGGGAAGTGATTCCCACCTCACAACTTGACCTCCAGGGTATATAGGTCACCACCGTAATGAACATGGATTGTGTTATGTAACTGATGTGTGGGTTCGTTTCCATGCTATATTTATAGCACGGCACGTGTTTTGCAGAGCAGTTCATTGAGAGAACATCATTTAGACACATCTATCTACGCCCCCAGTACAAGTAATTTCCCTACTTACAGACACTCATTTTAGGCCAGTAGTCTTCTAATATGCCATGAATGGAAACAAGAACCCAAAGTATAAATACAAATTATAAACTTGTCATGATATCACATGGTAGGAGTTATTCTCAGTCTGCTAACAATGACAACATGCCACTTTTATGGCCAAATTTCATGCTCTAATATCAAGATCCTAAGTACTATCACCATGCTCTGATCCTTATAAAGAGAATGGGTACAGGGTCTTAGTATTAAAAAAAAGTTTTGGGAATTAGGCTGGCCAACACGCTCAAAACCACCTATAATAAAAATCTGGCCTAAGAGATTATAATATTTATGTGATCATTTGAAAACCATGAGAGCAAATCATTGAAGGCTACATATTTTGCTTTAACAAACATGGTTACCATAGTAACTGACAGTAGGAAGCTCAGGGGCAGAGTATTTTGTACCTAATGAATTGGGTCATGTTGGAGGGTCTGAATCTAGTATTAATGAGCCTGATCCGTGCATATACGGAAAAGTCCTCATAGAGGTGCATAAAAATCTGGTACCGTGATAGATGGGAAAATGCGCACCGCAAAAATTTTCTATTCTATCTCTTATTGGCGCGTGTATTTCTAATTTAATCTGGCCCATTGAGTTCTGGACACTTATATGTAAAGAACCCTACCTAAAATTCTCCACATGGATCCACGTCCATCCGAATGCAGATCACTGCGGAAGTGCATACGCCGCCCTCAGAGATGCAACTAGAAATTTTAGTGTCGGGCAAAAAGGAAAAATGGTGCCCCCTCACCCTGTATTCCAAGCCAATTTACCTATACATTTTAACTTATTGGTGCCCCCTTAAGGCCGCCCCTATTGCACACCCCTAGTTACGGCCCTGGCCGCCCTTAATCTGCATAACTATCCCTGCCCCTCTTGATAAAGGAGTGCTTCTACATTCTGTATACTATACTAGAAGATCCATAGCATAACGCGGCCAGAAAAACAGCTTGTGGAAGTCGGGTTTAGTTAGTTATTTAGGAACAGGCCCAATATCCTTCTGTATAAATATCTACCTGAGGAACATTGAGCAGAAAGTAAATGTGGGAAGGTTTTGTGTCCCCTTAAACTAATTTAAAGATCAATCAGGGTCTATGGTCAATATGGTTTTAAATAAGCAACTGGGCAGACCGGATGGGCTGTGTGGCTCTTATCTGCCACCACTTCTATGTTAACTGTAGTGTAGGGACCGTCTCACACCATCAATCCCAGTCATTATGAACAGGACTTTGGTGCGTTACAAGAATATGACTTTATGGTGTGAACTCACCATGAGTAACATATTGGATAGAATTTAGCTTGGCTGCGACCTGTTGGCTTTCAGCATTTTTTGGATTAATGAGGCAAGTTATGTGTTAAAATGTGTATACAAAAACCTATTACTTGGACTTCCATTAACAGGTTATAGGTCTATGGGTTCCAGTACCAGATCCAGAATTAAGTACGCACTGAGCCTGTAACTTCTCCACAGCAGAAGTAAAGTTACTACAATGCGATCCTATATTCCATACGTGTGAGGGTATTATGTTCCATACATGCAAAGTTAGTACTATATCCTGAACCGTACTTTAACATTTACACGTAATTGGGACTGGTGCGTAATGAATGATAATAGTGTAACCGAGCCCTGACTGTCCTATTTAAATACCTCCCATGTCCGCCATGCTTATGAACTGTACACATAGCAGGTCATCATTCCCCACTGTGGGAAAGGCTTACAGTGTGGAATCCTGAAGCATTCTGATGGCTGCGTTCTGATGCGTAACCACCATGTACACATATGCACCGAGCAATCACATGGCGTACTTATTCATCCGTAATGCATAAATTGGCTGTTTTGCATAATGCTGGATAAGGGACCGGATTACGGACCTAAATATATCCAGGCTGTGTGCGTGTATTGGCGTTTTTGTGAATTGCATGGAACGCTTTATGCATGGAGTTCAACTACATGCCTAATAAGATCCCTAAGCAGGGGCGTATCAGTACTCTGTAAGTAGGAAGTTAAGAAAAGTGGGTGTGAGGGGCTTATAAATAGGGCAGTATGGGCTAGGATTGCAAAGTACGCACGTAAATATACACACTGAGGTATCTCTATGGAGGCCACCTAGTTGCACTGACCCTTAGACTTCTGTTCCCGCAGCCTGACTCTACAACTCCCTTCCCCGCAGCTTGACCCTACTACTTACCTTCCGTCCACTTTGTGTGGTTGGTCTGGTGTGCAGCGGCGGTGGCTGTGCGGCAATTTTTGGAATAGATGAATGTGTAAGTATGCCAAACGGCCTGTTTACCAATTCATTCACAAAAATCTCGCAATACTAGTATTTTCGAAATAGAGGCAGCTGACTTTTGGACCAGAGACGGCATCCATTGAAGTATTCTACTAATGGATTTTTTTCATAAGAAATATTATCTCCCAGTAGTTAGAGAATGGAGGAACAAAGGAACAAGAAACCATATCAAGAATTAAGAAATTTGGATGTTTTCCACTCATGTGCTCTCTGCATTTACATATAAGGCATGCATGCATTTCAGGCTTCCAGAATGGATCTGGATCCTCAGGAAGTCTTTCCTTTCCGATGGCAGGGTGGGACAACTCGCCATACATACAGCATGTTTGCATGGTGGCAGGGGGGACGTACTCTCATTTATGCACCGTCCATATTTTTCATGGTGCTGGTGTGTATAATTTAAGGTAGAGTCCTGGTTAAGTAGTCCATTAGTATGTGTGAGGAGAGTGGTCTGATAGTGGTGCCTCTGATGGCTGTGTCTTTGATGGTGGTGTCTCTGATGGTGGTGTCTTCTAGTGATGGTGGTTTCTTTGATGGTGGTGTCTTCTGGTGATGGTGGTGTCTCTGATGGAGGTGTCTTCTGGTGATGGTGCTGTCTCTGATGGTGGTGTCTTCTGGTGATGGTGGTGTCTCTGATGGTGGTGTCTTTTGGTGATGGTGCTGTCTCTGATGGTGGCGTCTTCTGGTGATAGTGGTGTCTTCTGGTGATGGTGGTGTCTCTGATGGTGGTGTCTTCTGGTGGTGGTGGTGGTCTCTGGTTCTGTTGCCCTCTGATGGTGGTGACTTTAATGGTGGTGTCTCTGATGGTGGTGTCTTCTAGTGAAGGTGGTGGTGGTCTCTGGTTGTGTTGCCCTCTGATGATGGTGGCTTCTCTTGGTGGTGGGCTCTCATGATAGTAACCTCTGGCGTTGTTGGCCTCTGATGGCATTTGGAAATGCAAAAGAAGAACTTTAACCTCTGACTAATCTTGAATTGAAACTCCTAGGACCTGATCCAGGCTCACATGCAAAAACAAGGGTATCCTGCATTTTCTTAAAACCCACACGAATAATAAGAAATTGCGCCAATTTCCAGGTGCAACTACAGTACTGTATTCATGCGCAGGGAAGTGGGAACAACAGGGAACGCATGAACACAAGACAGCCAAGCACCATGCAACTACCTTCAAAAATACATTAGTTTGCTGTTATGTACAGTCTACTGGAAATGGTGGTTATGCTACATGATTCATTGACTATGCGAGTGTAGTAGTATTATAGTATACACAAAAACCACCATGCAGCACAATGCATAAGCAACATTACTATACCTTTTGTGCAGTGTTCTAAAAGGTTACATAATAACACAGTGAACCAGTAAAGGGTGTGTAAGGCAACAGAAGTGCCCTCGACTCAGACAAGACGGACTACGTTCAAGTCCCTGTCCCTTACGTGATCGTTGGACGGGAGCTTAATACCGTTTCTCCATTGACTTAATTTCCGACAGTGTAATGATGTTGATGTCTGCTATGTAGGCAACACCAGGATGTTAACACTTAACTGGAACCAACAGATGAGTACTCAAGTTAATGTTAGTGTTACAGGGGCAAATGCAGGATTTCGAAAGCGGGGTTTCTAAATAGTTGGAAAACATATCGGACCTGATTCAGAGCTGAACTTCCATATCTTTGTTATTTGCACTTCGCATGTCCAGAACTGGAGCGCGCCCTTGCACATACGTCTCTGACCGCGGGGGTGAAAATCTGCCCCTCTTCTCTAGGGGCCTGATCCAGAGCTACGGCTGCAAGCGATCGTACGCCAATCGTAAGCAAAAATTCGTGAAAAAAAACGCACTACGCATGTGCAGTATGACAACTTCCGGTCGTCCGAAGGACATGAGCGTACAGCGAGCGTATTTTCAGTGTATTTTTCGCCCAAGGGGCGTGCGTTTTGTACGATGATAGTCTGGACACTCGAGTTACTACACAGAGGTGGGGATAGCCATTTAAATTGTACAGTATGGGCGTGCTAAGCCCAGTACGACCAGCGTATCGGTATGAAAATTCGCACGGACGCTGGAAAATCTTAGGGTAGGGTTCAGCCGGCGTAAGCAGGTACAATCAATGGGAGTGTTATGGGCGTGAAAGTTTATACGCCCGGGCGAACATACGCTACGCTCGCGGGCGATTGCGGTCGTAGGTCTGGATCAGGCCCTAGGTCCTATTCAGAGCTGTACGCTTCTGCGGAAACAGGCAACTCTGAATAGGACGTACAACGCTAGCACATGAAACTCTGAATCAGGTCCAATATACTTTAATGTGCTTATACTGATCTGCAGCCCAACTCCTCATGTCATTATATATGAATTAAAATGAATGCCATCGAACAACAGAAATGGCGAAATACTTGTGAATAACGAGAGAAACAGAGTATAAATAAAATATTACTAGATTGTACAAATATAAAATATCTATATGATATGCTAGGAAGTTATAGTATAAATAAAAACATAGAAATGTAGCATGGAGACAATCTGAACAATGGAATAGTAACTAATTTAATTAAATATTCTCCCTGTGCTATGTTTCTATAACGTGTTTATACTGAATAACATTCATTTATATTTGAACATTGTGGTTATATATTTTTTTATAGAATGTATTTGTCTCTCCCTTTTACTAAAAGTTTATGTATTTTGCCCTCCTTGTTATATATAAACTATATCAAATAGATATGTTATACATATATAGATAAAAGGTCAGTTCTGGAACTGAATTTTTATATGCACATATACAGTTTATATGGTAGAACACATAGAAGACAGACATATTATACTTTTTCTTTTTACCTGACCTGGATCTTCTCCTTCTGTCCCAGGAAGTCAGTAGCAGCAATCGTCCTGCACTGTGTGCCATGTGACTGCAGTGCACTCAGTCTCTACAGACAGCCGTCACAGAGGTTCCGTGATGGAGCTTGGAGCAGAGTTTCAGCTCTAGCCTGGGCTCCATTACAGAGCTTCTGTGACACAGAATCAGGATCGAAGTGACAGAGGAGGGCACAGCAATCGCGCTGATGCATTCTCCTCTTATTGGTGTCCTATGCTTTGCACCCAGAGGTGTAATGAGGCTTGATGGAGCCAAGGGCAAGTGAAAAACCCGCTTTAAAAAATAATAAAAATTTAATTATATCGCCCTCTTGTACCTGGGTGTCCATTGGCGCCCAGGGAACATGCCCTATAAAACCCACCCTATTTACGCCTCTGTCTGCACCACATGTGTTTTTTTTGTTAAGTTGTGAGGGGGGTTTCTGTGCTACTGGAGACTCCCCCTGGGTGCACCACTGGGTTAGGTTTAGGGTTAGGCTGTGAACCTCTGACATTTTACTATGGGCATTGCTACTGGCAAACTTGTTGTCAGGAGGACAACCTGCTCGACCTAATGTCGTGGACTGTATGACTGTTGGCAAACTGACTGTAGATCTTGTATACCACACCCGACAGGACCTGTGACTTACATCTGTGTTCAGGTCTGGGCTGGGGTCACATGCATTAGCACACACTTACCATACATTGCGTCCGTAAACCCTATCCCACACATTTGTTTGCAGCAGTGTGCTGTTGCTCAGATCTCGATCACGGTAATTGTGTGCACATTTGTCTGGGCTTGCACCATGTGAAGGAATGCGGAGATACACTTTGCCCTTAGTTCATGCCAATTATTTCTACGGGAGCAGGATTTCCTATTCATGACTGACCAATATTCATGTGACAGATAATAAGTATAGCCTCCCATATATGGCTGAACTTTTAGTTCAGGGTTCATCAAACCCAACAACGATCCGAAATTTGGACCTTGGGCCTGATCCAGACCTACGCTCATGAAACACCATTGTGCGTAGCGTATTTACACCAGTGTACCTATGAAGCATTCCCCTAGGCACTCCCCTCGGTTGTCCGTATTTAAGCCGTCTTACACCGACCAAACCCTACCCTAACTTTTCTGAGCGTAAGCACGGGCGTCCATAAGCTCATTGCGCATTTACGATGCTTAGCACACCCATACTGTACTATTTGCATGCCTCACCCCACCCTTGAAGCGTTATTACGGTGTTCGTATGGCTGGCACGCTGGTATGCTCAAGGCCCATATGCTCAGAGTTTCGTTGAGTAACATCGGCCCCACGCATGCGCAGTAAGTAAAAAAGGCCGCTTTTATGCTTACGAAAAGCGTAAAAACGCTCCCGGGCGTAGGTCTGGATCAGGCCCCTTGTGTCCAGAGTGATGCTGGAGGAGCAATCATGGGAGTGACCACTGGCATTGCACTGCTGGGAGCTTCTCTATCAGCATTTTCAGCAGGCTTAAGAAACTGCGGGGACAGATTATAAAAAAATTCTCAAACCTTGTCTTAGTGGGGTGTGTGGCTCTGGTCTGAATGGACGATTTTCAAATCAGCGATTCCTCCCCAGCCAGTTGCGAACTGGCTGGGATTTCGATTGCTATGCTTTGATGAGGCATAACAATCGATCCACGGAGCTCCGAAAGCTCCATTCAGCTAAATTGTAAGTAAAAATAGTCCCTTCCTTAATTCTAACCCTAACCCTCCCCTCTCACTACCCTGACCCTAACCCTCCTTTCCTGGCAGCCTGACCCTAAGCCTCCATCCCCTGCAGCCTGACCCTAACCCTCCCTACCCAGCAGCCTGACCCTAACCCTAACCCGCACAGATAGGTTACTCACCTGTTCCTGGTCCGGCAAGCAGCGGTGGAGGTGCAGCGGAGGGATATCGCAGACAGCGGAATAATACGGTAATTGCGAAAGTGAATATGCCGAACGCCATACTCAACCATTCGCAAAAAAAAAAAGGCGAAAGAGGTAAGTATTCGAAAATGGGACTTTCGGAAGTCCCATTTTCGGCAATTACACTCTCGTACCGGAGAGTACGATCCACTGGATTCCAGTTGTAGGATGCGAACACAATTATTTATGTCAAAAAGTAATATATGAAGATAACACTGCTAGCGCTTCACCCCGAGCAGCAACAGTACAAAGTGTAGAGGTGTTTTCCACTCCACCCCAAAACAAAGCTCAGAATATCCAAGCCCCTATATGTATTGTAATAAAGACACAATTATATAAATTTTCTCTTACCTTGAGAAAGAACGTCTAAGAGAACCTTACCTTGAGAAAGAAGTTCTGTTGAAACGTGTAGCTTGTGGGTAGCGGTGTCCAGTTTTTGCTTTGTCGGAATCTCGAGACGGTGAGTGTACAGCGTGTAGTGTGGTGCATTTGGGCCCATTTTGCACCGTATCTGTAATCCATCTGAACGCAGACACTCTCCTGGTCTGGTTTACCCAACCAGTGTGAGATTATTACATGAAGAGTGTATTTTATTTGGAAGTTTTTTAATGAAGTATATGTCATAATGCATAAGAGGTGAAATAAAGACATTTAAAGAAGATATAAAAGGAGTTTGAAATAAGAAAGATCTTTTATTATAAGCCTCAATACAAGAGGAGGAGTGGGTGAGTTTGATACCATCCATGCAGCTATTGTCTCCAGTGCCGACGTACCATACCAGGGTCTCCGTGCCCTTTTTCTGTGTTTCTTTCCCTGGGCTCTGCTGTTCAGCTAAGAGGGGAAAGTGGGAGAGAGGAGAGGAGACGTTCGTGGACGGTGCTTCGTGGTCGCTGAGAGACATCTAAGATATGCTATAATACCAAGAGATTCAAAGTGTAAGTACAATAGTTTAGATGTGAGGATTTATTACCGGAACTTATCACACTATTACTATTTCTTTTTTTGATGGAACAAACACGATCATAAAGGAGAGGAGGTCACCATTGTTCTTGTGTATGAGCCTGTATTAAAGGAGATAACAACAGGGACACCTGAGTGGAGAGCTGGACTTGGAAATTACCCCCCAGTGTTCGAAGGAAGGATCTCGGGACTTGAGAAAATCGGGACTAAGGGCCTGATCCAGAGCTACGAAATTGCTGTCCGACGGGCGAATGCGAATTTTCGCCCGTGCGTAAAAACATATCTGCCCCTGACACTCCCATTGTTAAGTACCTGCTTACGGTGGCTATACCCTACACTAGGTACTACCGTCGGCCGTACGAATTTTCGCACAAAATACGCAATTCGTATGGCCTTAGCACGCCCATACTGTACAATTTAAATGGCTATCCCCGCCTCCCTGTTGTAAAACGAGCGCCCAGGCGACCGTCGTACTGAACGCACGCCCCTCGAGCGAAAAATTCGCACACCATACGACCGCTATACGCTCATGTCGTCCAGCCGACAGGAAGCTGTCATACTGGGCATGCGCAGTGCGAATTTTCGTACGAAAATACACAAAAAACGGTCGTACGCTCGCTCGAAATCGGGCAATTTCGTAGCTCTGGATCAGGCCCTAAATGTCTGAATATATCTTCCATAGAGTTGAACTCTTTCTTTCATTGAGGAACATTTCCGTTTTTATTCTATGTGTTTTGAGCGCAATTGATTTAATTGTGTCTTTATTACAATACTATTATTTATGTGATATACAAAACCAGAAACTGCTCAGAAGAGGAGAAATGTTATAACATAAAATCTTTACTTTTACAAAATATTTACTGTTCTTGCAACTAAGGACTGAATCCAGACCTCCGACTTTTAACTCTTTTCCTTGGCACTGGAATGTTTTTTTTTAGGCGTTATTGCTTTCTGCACATGTGTGAAAGTCCATGTTACCCTACCAAAGGGGTCCATTTACTAATAATAAATAATAATAAATAATAATAATAATCAAGCACTATTTTAATAATCCAGGCTCGCAACGAACATGGACACTTCGAACTCCGTATTTACAAATACATACCCCTCTGGCGAGGTCCCACAATGGTCTGCGAGGGTTTCGGTGGACGGTCTTGTATCATTCTCAGCGCTAGTCCCGGAGCATGTGCAGAGGCTAACTTTTGGGACTTAAAAATGTTTAAGTCCCAAAAGTTGAAAACACTGTGCATGTGCCGGGACTTCATAGAAAGATGACAGACAGGTAAGTTTACTCTCTTTACTTGTTTTTATTTTCATTTTCATATTTATTTATTTCTTTTTATTATTAAAATTTTAAAAAACTGTAATTTTTTTATTTATTATTATTATTATTTTTAAAACACACTTCATCTGTGTATTCCTGCAGCCTTCCTATACATACCCCCTTTCCTCCCCCTAATAACAGCTATTAGGGACAGGAAAAGGGGGGTATATGGGGAGACAGCAGAAATACTTACACTAACGCCATCTGAAGATGTTAAATTCTGTGCCAATAATTAGTAAATACAATGATCAGTCAGTCCACATTCAGAGCAGGCCGGCGATCAGGGGTGCTGCAGTTATTGAAACCATGGCGATCATAGCTTCGTAAATGGTAAAACCTTTGTTTTAAGGAGATAAGGACTGTTTTCAGGTGAAACCGGTCTTTATCTACTGAAAACGAAGGTTTCACCATCTAGTAAATGGAGCCCAAAATGTAATCTGCTCTATCCAGAATTCCAAGAAATTACTCTTCCAAAAACTTTGTGAATTAGTTGTCATAGTCCCTGCACTTAGACCACTCCAAAGACACATTCAACAGACGCTGAGTAATATGATTGATTGCAACTCCTGCGGATGATTTGACTAAGAAATATGTCTTCAATTTGAGCATAGATTATGTTTATTTACTGACTTAGTATTGATTTTACCGAGGCCAATTCCCTCCATTCAACACTATAATAACCTGCCAATTTTATCATTTTCCACAGGTTATGTACATGCGGAAAATGACAAATGTGCTGCAAAATGTCATAATAATGTTGTATATAAATGATTACAGTCTATAGATCAGAGGTAACCAATCTAATGTCTGACTCACTGTTAAAGAGTCCGAGATAGCCCACTCATTTATTTATTCCATTGCTTTCATTTACTATTTATTTATACTTATATGAAAGAAGAAATTGGTATCAAGAGGTTTCATTTTTCCTGGTTTAATGCATCCAATGTAAGACAGGCTTTATATGAGTTTTTGGTATAAATGTGTTTCGTTATATATTATGGATATACTTATGTTTATGCAAACTTATGAGAGTTTTGATTAATTGCTTTATTATCAACATTGCTTTTGTAATCTTCTGTACCATTTTTTTTTATTTTTTTTTCCCTCCATTTAAAACGGGTGTGTGTCCCCTCTAAGAACAGCCCTATTTCAATAGTTTAGAACTGGCTGGGATATCGATTGCTTATGCCTTGATGAGGCCTAGAAATCAATCCTCGAAGCAACGAACACAGTGATCCGAAGGTAAGGCTAAAAACTACCCCAATCCTTCCCCTAATTCTATTCCTTACCCTCTCCTTCGATTACCCTAATCCTAACCCTCCCTTCCCCACAGCTTGACCCTAACCCTCCCTTCTCCCTAGCCTGACCCTAATACCCCCTTCTCTATAGCCTATCCCTAAGACCCCCCTCCCCGCAGCCTGACCCTAACCCTCCCTTCCTAAG
>WWET01000082.1:3626-25647 GCA_011038615.1 Limnodynastes dumerilii | reverse complement strand
CATGTTGTTGTGTTGTGGGGGGGGGGGGGAGTGCATAAAACATTTTCCTGAATCAGGATCTGTGAATATAATAAGATAATAATAAGATGTATGCAGGGTCGAATTTATAGGACAGGCTACCACATAAATTACAGCCAGTTACATTACAGCCAGTGCAAGATACAGCCACATACACAGACAATGCCTGGTCCACCCCTGATAATAACACATTACTGCAACCAGGCAGCTGCTCTGGAAAGGAGAAAGAGAAACAAACAAACATACAAAAAAAGGCAGAACTGTGTATTTATGTGCTAGGGGGCAGCACAGAGCTGGCCTTCATTTTTTCCCAGAGCAGTCAAACGATGCCTGGTCTGCTACTGCAGAGAGTTGTAAGCGGTGGGCCAGACATTGGGCCTGATCCAGACCTAAGATCGTTTTACGTACACAAGCGTGCCTAAGTAACGCACAACAAAGTATAATGCCCTTCCCTGGCACCCCCTCTCTCATGTACGTAGCTGACTTACGTGCTCAGAACCCTGCCTTAACTTTTCCTTGCGTATCTCTGGTTGTACATATCGCCTTGTCGTACATAAGTGCCTAATCCAGCCCATACTGTACAATTTAAATGCATCCCTCCGCCTACAATGTGTATATTCGGCTTGCGAAGGGATGTCACACCCTATCATACGGACAAGTTAGATGCGTTCAGAGTTACAATCCATAACATCTGTCACGCGCAAGCGCAGTGCGTTCCCACAGCCAGACTTACGCATTCCGCATGTCTAAATTGGCTGTTGCTACTAAGTCTGGATCAGGCCGATTGTCTTTGTCCGCGGATGTTCTGGGGGGGGGGGGGGGCGTTAAGCTGCCAATATCTGCCTCTTAGCAGTCGCTTCCCTACTGCCTAGGGGTAAATCGTTGTTACTGAATAGTGTCTTCTTAAACCTTAAAACCTTAAAAGAAAATGTCTCATCCGTCTGCCTAATGTTCATTTGTAGAAGAAGGAAAGCAGAATGGAACAGGGCCTTGCTGATATGGGAAGAGAAAGTGGGTCGGGTTTGTCTGTGTGGGACAGATTTCTTCCAGCCAGTGGTACACTCTCTCCAAGAAGACTTCTGAATGCAGATCAAACTCCTGCTGCAACAGATGTAAAGAGAATGAGAGACTATATCTGTGGAACCATTGCAAATGACTGACATTCTGTACATACCTGATGTCTGTTGCACAGGAAACATGCGAGAGACTCTCTCAAACACTTCTTAAATTCACAGAGATCATCGTTACTATAAAGGCCGCTGGGATCAAAGAAAATCCCCTGTGATGTAAACAGGAGAAAAAAATGTGTTTCTATTGTGAAGTATATCAGTAAAATAGAGGTGATGGAGATGAGCTGCAGTAGTGTATAAGTCAGTAAATCTGTGATATCATTTCAGGGCCGCCCATTGAGGGGCCTTTGGCAAAAGCATAATTGGGGCCCCTGTGCAGGTTGGTCGCCGTTCTCCGCATGTGCACAACAGCGACTGACCTGCGTGTGCATGGACTGACGGGTGTTCTGCCCATCCGCACTGAGCACTGTTTAGCTGCTGCTGACAGCTTGATGCTGTGGCTTCTCAGTAGGGACCGCCAGAAATTTTGGGGCCCAGAACACATCCGCAGCACCCGTGAAGTCACATAGGGCACAAGAAAGTCCTTCCCTGTACAGTTCTAATCAGCAAGTATTAGCGGTAGGTAAGTAAGTATCAGCAGGCCCCATCAGCTCAGGGCCTGAGGCAATAGTCCTAGCTGTCCTTCCCCCTTATAGCGGGCCCTGCTCCTCAGGCTTGCACCTGTAGCTGCACGGTCTGTAGCTGTGGGGTCTGATCTATGGTCAGAGCCATCGGGTTGGATCCAGACTTAGTTAAGTGCTTGAACTTAGTTACTCCTGGGATAAAGCATGTTGATTGCAGGGGAGTTATATTTAATTTGCTGCAAACAGTATTAGAGATGAGAGGTGATGTTTCCTATCCCAAGTCTAAATAACAGTGTGATAGTAAAGCTGGTCAGTATCTGTGTGCAGTAAGCAATTCAAAGATATATCCCTGCATGCAAAGAATACAATCAACTTGACTCCCCCTGCAATCAACATGGTTTAGCCCAGGAGTAACTAAGGGCCTGATTCAGAGATACAATTTTAGCGGCACTTAGGAGCGTATATTTAAGATCCTAGAAAATTCGCAAAACTGCGCATGAGTAGTAATAGTGCAATGCCGTCTACGTAGCGGTTAGGAGCGTAAATTCGCTAAGAGCGTAAGTTTGAATCGCACGCAAGCACTTAAGATCTTAAGTGCAGCGAATCTTTAAGATCTTAAGGATTTGCATGGAAATGGGCGGGGGGAGGCAGGGAAATGAGGGAAAGTGGGCGCGGGCTGACACTTAGGATCTTAAATGAACGCTACCACGTCACTTAAGATCCCAAATGACAGCGTAGAATTAGGGCTAGTCAATGGTGGTCTAAGTTTAAGATCCACCGCTGTTTGCAAGGGGAGTGACTCTTTAGGCAGTGGGCTGGAACCTGCTAGGATCTTAACATTAGATGCGTATATTTGTGATCTTTTCGCAATCGCATCTCTGAATCAGCCCCTAAGTTCATGCACTTAACAAGGTCTGGATCCAGCCCATTGTCTCTGAGTCCGCCACAATTGCAGCCGTGAGGCACTCATGTATGAGTAAGTCATCCCCTTCTAATTCACATACAGAGCTGCAGCCCGCCATCCTTAGCTTGCCGCGCCTCTGTGTATGATGCTTCCAGGGAGAAGCAACGGGAGTCTCTATCCGTGTAGACAGATAGCAAGCTCGGTAGAACCTAGCAGCTGCTACATTGAGCTGTGGCACGCTAATGCCCTGTACATGCAGACAGTTGTTCTGAATCTGAAGCTGACATAGGGCCCCCTCCCCCCCAGAGTGTGAGGCCCAAGGTGGGGGCCCTAATTGAAAGGTCCTAAGGTGTAATAGTGAAAAAGTAAACAAAGAATTAAAAATTCCAATGATTTCCAAAGACAGGGAATTGGGTGTACACATGGAAATGGATTTCAACATTTGGAAGACTTGTATCAAAAGAAATCAGTCTGGTGTCATAAGCTGTTTAGTTATCAAAGGGTCGGATCCAGACCTCTGAACTAAAGCTGTGATTTCCAATCCTGTGTCAGCTAATCCCATTCCAACAAACCCAGATATAAGAGCAAAGATACTTCCGTCATATTAGGTGTTTTACAGTAAGGTTTAGGCCACGCACCTCTCTTGCGTATAATGTGGATTCCCTGATGTTCCTGGGTAACAATTGGTTTGTTCTGCAAAATTTCAGGAAATGCAAAATTTCCAAAAGCCTTGCCATTGTATTCCACATATACCCCAATGGGGGCGTTTTTATACCTAAAAAGACAAGACAACATTTTAAATTACAAGATCCTCTCTCACATTTTACCAAACGTATTATACCCACATAATTGTCTCCATAGAAATATCCAACACAAGGAGGCACTATGGGTCAGCACAACATTTTTACTCGATTAGAGGCCAGTGACACTATAAACAAGTGTTTTGTATTATGGTGTATACTCCCACGATCACACTTTATCATCCCATAGTACATTTGATTTTAAAAACCTACTATTTTACTGATCAACATTGTAATAATGTTGTTCCAATTCTGAAGTGTGTATGCTCTCTCGATCTTCTGTCCAATGATTCTGCATCTACTTCCTCCAACAGGGATGCTTTTGTGGACGTGTATTTTTTAATCTATGATGTCATGATTGTTTGAGCAGAAGATTATGGGATAGAAAATCACAGATGTGAATTTAAAACGTGCATACACATAAATCAGCATTCTGATAAAATCAGAATCGTTACATATGTTGCATTATGTTATGTTTTAAGTAGTGTGTACCCATCTTAAGCCTTAAAATGCATAGTTCTATGGCCACCAAATTCTGTTACACAAGAATGGATAGATATCACCATCCTGTGGGCTGGTTTTTTGAATGGAAAGAATGCAAGGGTCCCGGCAGAATGCTGAATGAGAAAGGGCCCCACCGATCGCTCTGTGTATGTGTGAACAGGTGATGGTTTGAGCATCAGCGGCCTTGGAACAGACCAGGTGCTTGTTCTGTAGCCTCTCAGGCTGTTCCAGTGCCTTGGAACTGGCCACACTGCCTTCCTGCTGGCAGGGGACAGTGGCGGTGCTGTCAGCTGCTGACAGATTATTTATAAATACTGCTCAGCAATTAGAGAATGAGAGTGCTGAGCTGTTTATAAACACGTTGCCAGCAGCTAACAGCATAGCTCTATCACTTCTACTAGATGGCAGTAAGACCCAGGAGAAGGAGTGGCAGGCCTTAGCTGTCTATGGTTAGTCACAGCCTTCCTTTCCAGAAGCTATGGTAGCATGGGTCATTAACTGGACAAAGGCTAACAAAACCATTGGGCCACAAGTTGTCTTTCATTGCTCAATAGCATTGTAACAGGAGCAAAGCAAATGCCTGTTTAGCTGAAAACAACCAAATGGACAAAACTGGCGAGATTTAGGCCAGCAGGTGGAAGCAGTGAGCCTATTAAGCGTTGGCGAATCAAACTACATTAACTGTCAATACTTGCATTACACATCATGAATCAATCCCCATACCTAGGACATGTCTGTCTTCCATCAGAAAGAGGATGGAGCCGTTCCTATCCGTCATCACAGCATATGGGATTATTAGTCTGGGGTGATTTGGGAGACATAAGAATTGATGTAATGACTTCAACCAATTGGAAGTAACTGGAACCTAGGGAAGACAGATGAGGAAGGAGTCATTGACGGTCACATTTACTATAGAAATGTTTTAGGATACAACTAAAACAGCAACATCGGTCCTGATCCAGAGCTACTCTCTGGATCGTATTTACGCTGGGCGCAAGTGCTAATTATGTTTTGCCGATCTGCGCATGCGTCCGGCAGATGTGTATTTGCGTATTTACTGATTTCCCTAACTTTGAATCTTGCTTCTGTAACTCCATCGTAGTTATGGAAAAAGGGGCGGGGTGCTCCGTAACAACGATGGAGTTATGGAAGGTAGGCGGGGAGACAGAGGCTAATGAGGGAGGGAGGACAGGGTTTGCTTACTTACGCTCCTGGTCAGCCATAATTACACTCGGTTACGCCGACTGAAGTTAGGGTAGACTTTCAGTCGGCGTAACCGAGTGCTTAGTAGTTACGGCTGTGCGTTCTTACAAACAACGCCGTAGGTCTGGATCAGGTCCACCATCTCTATCAGGTTCACAACTAAATAAGCTCTTACTTAACGTCCTTATGTATGTCCTTTATGAGAATGATCTGTTGTTTAAACAGTAGAGGTATAAAGGAAATGCCTTTTCTTTATAACCTCTAAGATTCAATAGTAATGGGAGTTGTATGAGTTTTGTGCCCAAGATTTTTCCGAACCTTCTTCAGCTGACACCTCCCTTTATCCCATTCACAAATTTATATTAAATATTTCACAATATTTATTAATGGTAATATCAGTAAAGACGGACTGCCGTTTTCACAGATCCGTTTTCACGTGAAGTAACGTGGGTATTTTTAGGTACATTTTAACTGCGCATGCGTAGTAACTTTATTCACGTAAGTTACATAGAATATACGCACGTAAGTGCTTTAGGCGTGGACATTTTAATCGCACTTGGGGACATACATACGGAGGGGCGGGGTTGAAATACGTACCTGAAAAGTTACGTTAAAGAGGGTTGGGGAGGGAGGCATTTACATGAGTCTTTGAGGGTGTATTTACATAGCATCGCACGTACGGCATACATATACACACATAAGTACACACGTAAAGTTAGAGGTGGTCTATGGAGGCGTATGTCTCCGATTGCACAGTGGTGAGAGGGGAGTGTCATGGGAGTTGCCTTGCTACGTGCGTACTTATAATTGTGGACGTTTAAAAAAAACGCATCTCTGAATCCGGCCCTGAACCTTTTACTATAAATATTCTTCTAAATATTCTTCAGGGGACTTACGCAGATGACTCTGAATCAGGGCCAGGGGGCTGAAGTTGCTCTTATGACAACACAATGGCTACACACAGAAAAATCACAGCACTTATTGTCCAATTGACCAGTTCTGCTGTGTGTGGTCCCAAAATGTCATTGGGCCGGATCCAGAACTACGTCTTTTAGACCGCATATACGCAATCTACGTATCGAAATGATACGCAGATTACGTACAATAGCTACTACGCATGCGCAGTAGTTATTGTTCATTGAATTACGTCCGTCTTTGGAAGACGGACGTACTTCTGGATCTACCCCATTATCTTTATCTGCCCTACAAATGCAGTATGCAGGTGACCTGTGAGTGCTTCCCTCTGTCAAATATTCACAGCCCTGTTACATCTGGTCCTCCTATCCCACCCTACACACATCTAGTTTCAATGGACTGGATGGAGACTTAAATAAGTGCTTGAAATGAGGGCTAAACCATGGGCTAAACCATGTTGATTGCAGGGGAGTCATATTTCATCTGTTGCAAACAGTATTAGAGTTGAGAGGTGATGTTTCCTATCCCAAGTCTAAATAACAGTGTGATAGTAACGCTGGTAAGTATCTGTGGGCAGTAAGCAATTTAAAGATATATCCCTGCATGCAAAGAATACAATTAAATTAACTCCCCCTGCAATCTTAAGACTTAAGAAGGAACTTGAAATTAAGAGAGGAAAGTTACTCCTGGGCTAAACCATGTTGCTTTCAGGAGGAGTCCAGTTAATTGTATTCTTTGCATGCAGGGATATATCTTTGAATTGCTTACTGCACGGACGTAGTTCTGGATCCGGCCCAATGTCCTGTGGCAAGACATTGCTAAAATGGCATTAAAAGGGGAGGTAATAATCATGGGAGATTTAAACTGGGATGAGTCTTCAGCAAGCTCCACTAGTGGGGACATTTTAAATTCATTACAGGGAGGTTCCTCAAGCAACTGGTGAGAGAGCCCACTAAGATGTCATCTTAGATTTGGTACCTGCAAATGGTGACAGAATCTCAAAAGTAAGTGTGGGTAAGAACCTAGGATCCAATGATCATTTAGCAGTATGGAATTAGTAGCAGAAAGAGAGAATTAGTGATGCTCCTTTATAGATTGTTGGTACGACCTCACCTAGAATAATGTGTTCAGTTCTGGAGGCCAAATCTCCAGAAAGACATAAATACATTAGAGACTGTGCAAAGAAGAGCAACTAAAATGGTCCATGGCCTTTGTAACAAATCATTCCAAGAAAGGCTAGAGGAACTAAACATGTATAGCTAGAGGGGGGATATGATCGTAGATTTCAAATGTATCAAGAATTGTGACCTGCTAGAGGAGGGTGGCAAAGAAAGAGGTGTAATAGAACATAGGGCATGAATATAAACTGGAGGGTGGTAGATTCAGAGGAAATGAGGAAATGTGCAGAAAAATGACTTCACTGAAAGGATGATAGATAAGTGGAATAGCCTCTCATCTGCGGTGGTTGCGGCCAATACAGTAGAACAGTTTAAACATGCTTGGGATAAATATAAGGATATCCTAAATCTCAAACTAAATTGAGGTTAAATAAGGACCAGGGTCAGTATAGTTTTAAATAAATAGCTGGGCAGACTGGATGGGCCATGTGGCTCTTATCTGCCGTCACTTTCTATCTTTCTATGTAATATGGCATCAATTTCTAAGCAATCAAGTTCCGGATACATAAAACTAACCAACTATTTCCTTGCCTTATGGCTGCAATAACTGAAGGAACCTCCGCAGACTTATATGTAGTGAAACAATAGTTATTTCTTTTGCCTATGACAAATTGGAGGACATAATATGATATCAAAGATGTTTGTTTCTGGAAAAAGTGATTGAATTGATGTATTGAAAATGTAAGCTGTATGATACATAAAGTAACGCCTATGTACCACTGTAATATCTATTTCAAGGCAGCGCGCAGAAAAGAACAACTAAAACCACAAGTTAATCTGATGATCTCAAATTTTAATTACAAATGTTCCCTCCTCCTCTGCCTGCCACACTCCCGTTGGGTTTAAGAATATCTAGAAATAATAGTCTCCATTACGGTAGAAACTGTCAGCAGGTTCCCTTGTTAATAGCAGTGCTTAATATTCATGAGTAAATATTTTAAAGAAATAATGACGGCAAACAGCCAAATGCTGCTGAGACGTTCAAAGGGGAACAAAACTTCCTTTCTGAGCTATCACGTCGGAGATGGGAGAGGATATGAGTATGAATTTATCATGATTAGGGAAATGCAGTAGGGAGATGTAGTTATGGAGGAGGAGGGTAAAAAAGATGAATTTGAGCAATAATTTTAAATAAAGAAAGCCAAATGGAATTGTTTCGCCTTCTCCTATTCCACTTGCTGAATTTTCTCCTTCGTACAATTTATGATGCCAATTATGAGGTAAACTGTACTATGGAAGTTCTCCGAAACTTCGAGTGGTGGAAAAAACTATGGCTGACAGATTTTTTTCTTTCAACCAGATATGTACATACGGTTGTGATGATTCACTTCTTAATTACTAAGCATAATTAGTATAAACAATAAGACTCAGAGTGTCAATGGGCTGGATCCAAACTTAAGAAGGAGCTTGAAATTAAGGACCTGATTCACACTTAAAAATCTTCTTAAAATAAGAACTTAAAGTCACTCCTGGGCAAAACCATGTTGATTGCAGGGGGGAATTCATTTAATTGTATTCTTTGCATGCAGGAATACATCTTTGAATCACCTTTCAACACTAGTACTGTTTGCAACAGATGAAATATGACTCCCCTGCAATCAACATGGTTTAGCCCAGGAGTAACTTTAAGTTCTTATTTTAAGAAGATTCTTAAGTGTGAATCACCTCCTAAGAGAGGAAGGTTACACCTGGGATAAACCATGTTGATTTCAGGGGGAGTCATACTTTTTCTGAAGCAAACAGTATTAGAGTTGAGAGGTGATGTTTCCCGGCCCAAGTCTAAATAACAGTGTGATAGTAAAGCTGGTCAGTATCTGTGTGCAGAAAGCAATTCAAAGATATATCCCTGCATGCAAAGAATACAATTAACTTGACTCCCCCTGAAATCAATATGGTTTTGCCCAGGAGTTGTCTGGATCCAGGCCAATGTTTTTGGATTCAAGCTAGGCACACACTTATCCAATTCTGGACCAATCTCTGACCGTCCAGTTGGTCAGACATTGGATAAGTGTGTACACGACCACTTATTACATCCAATCCTGGTTGCCTAGTTGGGTCAAATGACTTTTAAATCTGCAAAAAATAATTAGGTAATCCAAATGCCAATCACCCGACTAATTTACTTGTGTGTATGCATCCACCATTGGTGTGTGCAATTCTTCTCTGGACATGCAGCACTGTCTTTGATGGTGGTCTGGCTAATATTGGAAGAGTGTGTTTAGTAAGACGACCATCTGAGCAGATACAGGTCTTACAGACATACTAATCCCAGATAGCCCCCTTATGTCACTATTAAGATAAAGTGCAGGGTGTTGTTTAGGTGTGTCCTAATCACCCGTTTTCCTGTTTGGAAAGTTGGTAAGATGTTGGTAAAATTTGATTAATATTACTGGACCGGATTCAGATTTCCAAAGCTGCAAGATCCAGACTTCCATACCTTTCATGCTCGCAACGCATTTCCGATGGTGGGGCGGGAGCAAGCGCTCTGAGTAGGGATGCTAATTATACAGTATAGATGTGCACTATGGACGGCGTTCAATTTTATCCTTGTGCCATACGCATTATAAGTGAGGACAGATCGGAAATCTTAAGACTCGTCAGAAGTCTGTGTAAGCAAATGGAATGGCGCTTCCACAGCAGGCTGGATCCACCAGTGATCGCTTTGGGTGTGGTTCACTGGTTCAAGTAACCTGGCTTTCAATGGATCCTTTTTCAGCAATGAAGGGCGTCAGATTTCAGCAGTCTGCCCTTAGAAAAGATAGCTCCCGCAACTGCATGGATTAAAAAAATTCTAACAATGAAAGGTATGTTTTCTTATCCCTAACCCTAAACTTGCCACAACCCCAAACATCGTTGCATAGCCTAACCCTAATCTTCCCCCAACCCTAACCATTCTGGTTCACGGACTAACCTTAACCCTCCTCTAACCCTAACCTTGCCTGTCCCTAAGCCTAACCTTAACCCTCCCCTCTCCAGAGCCTAACCATAACCCTTCTTGTCCTCCAGCCTAGCCCTAACCAGAACGGGTACCTTGTCAAAATGGTATTCGTTCCAGAACGTAAATTTTAAAATAATGCAGCAGGCAATGGAACAGCCGAAATTAAGCTTTTGGCTTTATGACTGTCTAAAATGGGCCATTCATACCAGCAATTGCATCCCGCCTTGCTATTGGAAAGGCTTCTGGCACTGACGATGCACGGAGCCTTTAAACATTTGCATGCGCTGTGGTGCAATGAAAGTGATTTCCATGTGAAGTACTGAAAAACATCCACATTTCTTCAATATAAAAAAAAAAAATCATACATATATTTTTTATTTTACCTTTTTCATCAGCATGTTACATCTAGTTACACGATCTTGAGCACGGTACCAGTCCTCATTCAGCTGCTCAGTGATGAAAAAGTGTTTCTCTGGTTGGTAGTAAAGGAAAAGCTTTGGACTTAAATTATCCATCCCCAGCTCTGAACCATTCCACTGAAATACATTACTTGTTGTTAGAAGTAGTTATGACACACACAAATCTACAGGCCATCTGCAAGCCAAGCTAATGGCATTATATCACTGATAAGCAATAATTATCATCACCAATATTCTTGAGGATTGCACAAATAAAACACAGGGTAGAATATTTTTTTTATTTATTTATCCGAAGTTTAGTTATTTATAGATAATTACTCCCCATAAGGAAATCTATCATTGTATGAGGGCAGCTATAATGGAACATTGGACTGGATCCAGACTTAAGAAGGAGCTTGAAATTAAGGACTGGATCCAGACTTAAGTAAGTGCTTAAAGTTAGTTACTCCTGGGCTAAACCATGTTGATTGCAGGGGAGTCATATTTCATCTGTTGCAAACAGTATTAGAGTTGAGATGTGATGTTTCCTATCTCAAATCTAAATAACAGTGTGATAGTAAAGCTGGTCAGTATCTGTGTGCAGTAAGCAATTCAAAGATATATCCCTATGTGCAAAGTATACAAATAACTTGACTCCCCGTGAAATAAACATTCTTTTGCCCAGGTTTAACCTACCTCTCTTAGGACCTGATTCACACTTTAGAATCTTCTTAAAATAAGAACTTAAAGTCACTCCTAGGCAAAACTATGTTGTTTTCGGGGGGAGTCAAGTTAATTGTATTCTTTGCATGCAGGAATACATCTTTGAATTGCTTACTGAAAACAGATACTGACCAGCTTTACTATCACACTGTTATTTGGACTTGGGATATATGACTCCCCTGTAATCACCATGGTTTAGCCCAGGAGTAACTTTCCTCTCTTAGGGAAATATGACACCCCACCCCTGCAATCAACATGGTTTAGCCCAGGAGTGACTTTAAGTTCTTATTTTAAAAAGATTCTTAAGTGTGAATCAGGTCCTTAATTACAAGCTCCTTCTTAAGTCTGGATCCAGCCCATTGACACTTATATTAAGACAGAGATGACATAAACCAAGGTTTTATATGCAGAGTTATTTTGATTAGTTATATTTGCCTTTATCAAAACCAAAGACAGTATTTAATAAAGCGCTTAATATAATAAATATATATGTAACAGTACAAGGATAGTCATACACTGGACAGATTTGCTTATGATCCAGCAAATAGTCCCTAAATGTGGCTCATCACATAAACAGGCAAATTAGGAGGATTGACTGGTTTTCGATGGTTTTTTTTGGTGTTTCCGGCAAATCAAATTTTTACAAATTTTCTTTACTTTACAAAACAATTTTATGAAAGAGTATAACGTTGCTACACATTTAAAATGGTGTGGGTCCCCGCAAAGAACTGCCTCATTTCGATAGGGCCGTTTTCACCGAGCCAGTTTCGAACTGGGGTATTGATTGCTTATGCCTCAAAGAGGCATAGCAATCGATCCGCGGAGCACCGAACAGTGAGTGACTAAACTAACCCCCAACCCTTCCCCTAATACTCCCTTTTCATTAACCTAACCCTAACCCTCCCTTCCTCGCAGCCTGACCCTAACCCTCCCTTCTCCCTAGCCTAACCCAAATACTCGGTTCGCGGGTGTGTGAAAATGAATGGGTGAGTATGCCGATAAGTACACTCAAACATTCATAAAAAAAATTCTAAAATGGCCCACTTTTCGAAATATCGACAGCCGAAAAGTAACTTTCGGCTGTCTCTATTTCACAAATCGGGCCGTAGGACCGGAGAATGCAACCGCATTTAAAATATGTCTTGAATATATATTCGCATTTTAATTGTTTACCACAGCCGTTACAGGTGAGAACAGTCACCTCTTGTTATTGAAATAAACCACTAACCATTATAACAAGCATCATGCGGTTTCCCATCCGGTCCACTTCTTTTGTTAAAACGATTCCAGAGTCTAAAAGTCTGAGGCCTTTCCCTTGTTGGTCTAAAAATATCTTCCTAAGTTCTTCCAGGAAAAAATGGTCCTTCTGTTTGATTTGCATTCCATACTCATCTTGTTTTGGTGTCTTCACAGTTCTTTGCACATCCAGGTCACTGATTCCAATGTTTTCATTTGCTACTGATATTGATGGAGCATTTCCGGAATTATTAGTGAATGGGTTGGACAAATCAACAGACGTAGTTGTTGTTTGGTATGACACAAGAGAGTAGGTTGTGCATTTGGAACTTGCACTAGGAATCGTGCTTGTACTCAGGTAGGATGGACCAAAATAATTAGTTGTACACTGGTCGGATGGATGAGGAGAAGTGTTTATAGACAGGTAATTTGAATCACAAGAGGTTGCTGTGTTATGGTCAGATGCATTAGGATAGGTAGTTAGATCAGGATAGGTAGTTGTACACTGATCAGATGGATCAGGAAGGGTAGCTGTATACTGATCAGATGGATCAGGAGAGGGGGCTGTGTAGTGATCAGATGAATCAGGAGGGTTAATTGTGTACTGGTCAGATGGATCCAAAAAAGTGGTTGTATACCAGTCAGATGAATGAGGACAGCTGGTTCTATGCTTGTAGTATGTATCAATGGAGGATGAATCATAAGAGGTTGTTGTGCTCTGGTAGGATAAATCAGGAGAGGTGGTTATTTGCTGGTTGTATGGATCAGGAGTGTTGGTTGTTTTCAGGTTGGATGTATCAGTAGTGATGACTGTGCACTGGTTGGATGAATCAGTAGTGTTGGTTGTACATTGGTAGGATGGATCATGAGAGGTGGATGTTCTCTGATTGGATGAATCAGCAGTGTTGGTTGTGCATTGGTAGGATGGATCATGAGAGGTAGATGTTCTCTTATTGGATGAATCAGGAGTGTTGGTTGTACATTGGTAGGATGGATCATGAGAGGTGGATATTCTCTGGTTGGATGAATCAGTAGCGATGGTTGTGCATTGGTAGGATGGATCACAAGAAGCCACTGTACTCTGGTTAGACAACGTGGTTGTGCACTGGTACAATGAATCAAGAGAGGGGTTTATTTTCTGGTTGGAGGAATCAGGAGTAGTGCACTGGTAGGATAAATCAGGAGAGGTGGTTATTTGCTGGTTGTATGGATCAGGAGTGTTAGTTATTTTCAGGTTGGATGTATCAGTAGTGATGGCTATGCACTGGTTGGATGAATCAGGAGAGGTGGTTATTTTCTGGTTGGAGGAATCAGGAGTGTTGATTGTTTTTAGGTTAGATAGATCAGGTGAGTTTGATGTTCTCTGGTTGGATGGATTAGAAATATCGGTCATGCCTTCGTAGAATGGATCACAAGAATTGACTGTGCTCTGGTTAGATGAATTAGACAAGGTGGTATTGTGCTGGTAGGATAAATCAGGAGACATGGTTGTTTTCTCATTGTATGGATCAGGAGTGTTGGCTGTTTTCAGGTTGAATGGATAAGGAGTGGTGGAAATTTCCTGGTTGCATGGATCAGGAATATTGTTTGAGCATTGGTAGGATGGATCATATGATGTGGGTGTACTTTGGATGGATGGATCAGTTGAAATTTTTGTGCATTTGTAGGATGGATCATGAGAGGTGACTGTAATCTGATTAGATGAATTAGACAAGGTAGTTTTGCACTGATAGGATAATTCAGGTGATGTTGTTGACCACTGATAGGATGAATCAGGAAATTTGGTTGTTTTCAAGATGAATGGATCAGGAGTGTTGGTTGTTTTCAGATTGGATGAATCAGAAGTAGTAGCTGTGCATTGGTGGAATGAATCAGAAGAACTTGTGCTTTGGAAGGACAGCTGAGGAGTAGTAGCTGTGCATTGGTCTCCGGTGGTTCCAGTCACATTAGATTCACTTTCTGGAAAAATTGATGCTTCTTGATCAAATAGATTATTAGGAATACAGAGTTCTGCCGTCTTGATGAATCTAGAGCCATCCTCAGCCTCTTTAGCGTATGTTTTCTGGTCAGATGAGTTAATTCCATTTGTATAGTTAATGTAATTATAGCTTGCTTGCTCATTATCTGTAATGAGTTTTACTTCTGCCCAATCTTTATCAGCCAGCTGATTGGTCTCAACATTGCCGTGATCTGTGGTGCTCTCATGATCTGCAGTAATGTGTCCATGACTATGCTGGTTGATATTCCCTGTCACACAACTTTCATGTGATGCGGAAACATAGAGAGACTCTGGAGACATGGTCGCATACTGGTCCAATGGATTACTTGTTGGATGCTCTGCACTCATGAGGGTCAATCCTTCACGATCAGTCTTTCCATGACAGCTCTCTGGATATTCTGTGCTTTCGGTATTTCTAGTCTGGATTCTATTTATATATTCCATTGAGGATATATTCCTATGCATTTCAGTAGAGTAAAGTATATAACCTGCCTTCAATGTTACTGTCTCCATCTCTTTCTCCTGACCATCTAAATCTTTTGTGCTACTCATGCTTATATTCCTGGACAAAACACTCTCTTTTAAGTCCATAAAACAGTCGTCATCTGGTTTGTTGATATCAATTATGCTGTGTTGAAACTGGCCATGTATATATTGTGAATACTTTTCAAGTGGTTCAGTTGTATTAGTTTCTAATGCAAGGGATGTATCACTATAGAGATCAGTGATGTTATTGGCTACAGGTTCAAAATCATCCATAACCAATCTGTCTTTTGGCCTTTCATTGCATAATTCCATAGGCTTTACCCTTGATTCCGGTCTGTTTGGCTCATTGTAAACTTCTTGAGTACCTTCTTTTAACTCTATAGAATTTATTACAGTAGGACCTTTGGAGTGTTCTGTTTCCCCAAAACTTCTCGGGTTTGGATATAATGATGTCTCCATCACTCCTGTGAAAGATTTATTAGGGATGAGATTGTTTGTATATGAAGTCATATTCATACCCTTTTCAAGGTCTGAGTCGAAGGGCTTGGTTTCTTTTTCATATTCAGATAATATGTTGCCCTGAATATCGGAGGATATCCCTAAGCAAAATGGCAAAGCAGTTTTGTGTTTTCCTTGAGGATGTTTATCTGGAGAGGAGTTTTTAATGATATTATCATTCATCTTTCCTGGACATACATTGTTTCTGGATTGTGTAGGCAAAGTCTCACTGACTGCAGTTCTCATTGCATGATGATGACTTTGGACACCCCCAGATGGCAATAGTTCAGCAGTAGTATCAATATCAGTCTCTGTTGTTATATGAGGCAATGATGTGTTAGCAGGTTCTTCTTCAACCATGATGGTCATATGGTCCTCAAGGATCTTGGAATCATAGACACTGGGACCTGGAAGCTTAGTAGACTCCTGATGTTCTTCTTTGGCAATATTCTAAATACAAAAATATACATTTAAACTGCATGCACATACTTTTAGGATTTTATGTTGTAACAGTTATTAAAGCAAAGTTATTAAAGCTTAATTATGAACTATATTAACTTAAATTATGCCTATTACATCACAAATATGTCTAAAAAAAAGTATTCATACTATAATAGTCTCAAGATACAATTGCCTCTAGAACTCGCTTTAGGACACTGCTGTAGCAGTGAGCTACACTGTCTATATTATATGTACCATATGCTGTGATCTTCAACATGCTTGTCCAGCATTGGATGACGTTGGTTGCAATTTGTCTGGTACACTGCGAAAACCAATCACAGTATAGAAACTCTTATTACTCTGCAGAGAGTCTAAAGGACACATATAAATAACCCTTCCAATAGCTGCGGCTACTAGTGGACAGTAGTATAAAGGGTGTGATGTAGCCTCAAATGGGGAGTGGCCTTAATATGTTAGCCAACTATTTTTCATAAGGCATGAAATGAGACCTGATACCTTGGATGTCTGAGCTGCAAGAGAAAGTTATGTATTTGGGTTTCCAATTTGCTGGTACAATGCTTCAATCACATGTTATATTCTGGAGGTTCTACAAAAGCATATATATCACTTAGAAATGTCCTTATTTTTGAAAGAAAAGCACAGTTTTTTTCAATGAAGATAACATTACATAAATCAGAAATATACTCTATACATTGTTAATGGGGTATGACTATAATGACTATAGTAGCTGCAAACATCTTGTTTATAAATGAATATCTACATAGGTGTATAGAGGCCCATTTCCAGCAACCATCACTCCTGTGTTCTCATGGTACATTGTGTTTGCTAATCGATGATTATAAAACCCTTGAAAACCCTTCTGTGTTATCACAGCTGAAAACGGGTTTGCTCGTTAGAGAAGCTATAAAACCGGCCTTCCTTTGAGCTAATTGAGTATCTGGAGCATCACATTTGTGGGTTCGATTATACTCTCAAATTGGCCAGAAAAATAGAACTTTCACGTGAAACTCAACAGTCTATTCTTCTTCTTAGAAATGAAGGCTATTCCATGCGAGAAATTGCCAAGAAACGGAACATTTCCTAAAACGGTGTGTACTACTCCCTTCAGAGAACAGCACAAACAGGCTCTTACCAGTGTAGAAGGAAGTGGGAGGCCCCGGTGCACAACTGAGCAAGAAGACAAGTACATTAGTCTCTAGTTTGAGAAATAGATGCCTCACAGGTCCTCAACTGGCAGCTTCATTAAATGGTACCCGCAAAACGCCAGTGTCAACGTCTACAGTGAAGAACCGACTTTGGGATGCTGGCCTTCTAGGCAGAGTGGCAAAGAAAAATCCATATCTGAGACTGGACAATAAAAAGAAAAAATTAATATGGGCAAAAGAACACAGACATTGCACAGAGGAACAATGGAAAAAGTGTTATGGACAGACTAATCAAAGTTTGAGGTGTTTGGATCACACAGAAGAACATTTGTGAGACGCAGAACAAGTCAGAAGATGCTGGAAGAGTGCCTGACGCCATCTGTCAAGCATGGTGGAGGTAAGGTAATGGTCTGGAGCTGCTTTGGTGCCGGTAAAGTGGGAGATTTGTACAAGGTAAAAGGGACTTTGATTAAGGAAAGCTATCACTCCATTTTGCAATGTCATGCCATACCCTGTGGACAGCGCTAGATTGGAGCCAATTTCATCCTCCAACAAGACAATGGGCCTTATGCAGACCTACGGCTGGCCTGGGAATTACGTCCGCCGCGACCGTAATTTCACTGTTATGAAGGTTGTGCGCATGCGAAATTACTTTAGGGAAAAGATAAAAGTCAAGTGCTAAATCGGGTGAATATGGAGGATGTTCAAGTTTAGTAATGTAATTGTTGGTCACAGATAGTGCTGTGTTAGCATGCGCATTATCCTGGTGAAGAATGAAGCCATTTTCCACAGTTGCGGCCGTTTCTTTCTGACTCTTTCTCTCAGCTTTTTCAAAACTTCCTTATAATAATGCTGGTAACTGTTGTGCCTTCGGGAACCCATTCTGCCACATGTTCAAGGTCACTATGTATGCAGTTATAACCGCTTCTGACTGTTTTGTTTTCATCAAAATCCAGAAATCAATTGTATTAAGGCTATTAAGGTTGGAGAAATATGGACATGATACCATCACATCTTGTGTGCAAAAATACTGTCGGTATAGTCTATGCAACAACAATACTTACGGTATGTTTTAAACCTTAGAGACAAAGCCATTGTCATGGATACCCAGGATATTATAAATGCCACACTCTGCCCTGGAGCTATGCCAGTGTTATATATGTACAGTACATAGAAACATAGAAACATAGAAAGTGACAGCAGATAAGAGCCACATGGCCCATCTAGTCTGCCCATTTGTTTATTGAAAACTATACTGACCCTAGACCCTATTTACCCTCAATTTGGGTTAGAATTTAGGATACCCTTATATTTATCCCAAGCATGTTTAAATTGTTCTACTGTATTGGCCTCAACCACCTCAGATGGGAGAATATTCCATTTATCTATCACCCTTTCAGTGAAGTAATTTTTCTGCACATTTCCTTTGACTCTACCACCCTCCAGTTTATATCCATGCCCTCGTGTTCTATTACACCTTTTTTTGAAAAATGGTACCCTCCTCTAGCTGGTCACAACCCTTGATGTATGTGAAAGCTGCTATCATGTCCCCCCTCTCCCTTTTCTGCTCCAAGCTATACATGTTTAGTTCCTCTAGCCTTTCTTGGTATGATTTGTTACAAAGGCCATGGACCATTTTAGTTGCTCTTCTTTGCACAGTCTCTAATGTATTTATGTCTTTCTGGAGATATGGCCTCCAGAACTGAAAGCAGTATTCTAGGTGAGGGCGTACCAATGATTTATAAAGGGGCATCACTACTTCTCTCTTTCACTGACACCCAAAATGTACAGTCACATTGGGCCTGATTCAGACTTAAGAAAGAGCTTAAAATTATCTTGAAATTAAGAGAGGAAAGCTACTCCTGGGCTAAACCTTCTTGGGAAGTCAAGTTCATTGTATTCTTTTCATGCTTACTGCACACAGATACTGACCAGCTTTACTATCACACTGTTATTTAGACTTGTGATAGGAAACATCACCTCTCAACTCTAATACTGTTTGCAGCAGATGAAATATGACTCCCCTGCAATCAACATGGTTTAGCCCAGGAGTAACTTTCTTCTCTTATTTTCAACCTCTGAATCAGCTCCATTATCTTTATAATAGTAATAATAATTATGCTGGTGTTAAAAAGTTTCTGTGCAAAGAAAGCAGGTAAAACAAATAAATGCAGGATACACACAGAACAATGAATCAACAACAATCAGAAACAGGAGCTCTCCTCCAGCCTACCGGCACTGCACCTCCACTAGGTGCTACATGAGACTGCCCTCAAAGACGAGCCTCAACTTAGGCCGGACAAATTCAACAGCCGAGTACGTTAACAATTGTGGCTCACCAGCATTATTACCATAATAATCAGACCTGCAAAAACAAAGACAACAAACTAGACACTTTTCTTTTGCACTGCATCTCAACTAAGTGGTATTCGAGACCACACTTGTAGACGAGCCTCAACTCAGGACAAATTCAACAACTAAAGTGCATTAATAATTGTGCATCAGGCTCACTACCACCTGCGCCAACAGTACCAAAAAAGGAAACTTGTTTTTCGCAATGTCAACAAATGCAGAAGGAAGAATGTGAAGGATTAATTGCTGCAGAGATGCTTTTTTTAAACAGTCTTTTTAAAAACCTTAAAAAAGTTTTAATAAACAAGTCTCGTCCCACTATTGTGTAGTGGCCTTTAAAAATTTCCCATACAGATACTCTGATACAAGGAAACGAATCTTCCGACACCTAGGTCCTCAATCCAAATCTTGAGCCAAAGGAAGTAATAAATCCCCAATGTTTCACAGTGTCACTTGGCTCGATATTCATATAAGTGTAGACAAAGGAAAAAGGGATACGGCAGAAACGCGTCGGCGTTTGTTCCAGACGATGGTTGCTCTTGGCTGTGAGTCCTGCTGTATCGATTTCTAACATCTAGCCCTTTCCTGGGACACGTGGGCGCTTGTTGAACATTAGGTACGAACATGCTGCACCACTATCTCTGACCATTTTGTTCTATTTGTGAAATGCTTTTATATGTCAGTTTTTATTAAATATTCAAATCTGATACTATGTCCCTTTTTTCTTTGTCATTGGGGATTTGTTACTTCCTTTGGCTCAAGATTTGGATTGAGGATCTAGGTGTCGGAAGATTTGTTTCCTTGTATCAGAGTATCTGCAAAGGAACTTTTTAAAGCCCACTACACAATAGTGGGACGAGACTTGTTTATTAAGACTTTTTAAAGGTTTTTAAAAAGACTGTTTATTTAGATTTGTGTTATCATAAGTAGCTCCACAGCAAATAATCCTTCACATTCTTGCTCTCTTCTAAGTGTCTCAGGTGGAACACGGTTCTATTAATTGCAGCTGCTGCAGCTTCTAAGTGCTGTATTCAGTGTTTTTTCTGTTATACCATTGCAAATTCAGAAGAAAAACAAAACACTAAACACAACTAAATCTAAATAAGAAAGAGGACAATTTCCTGTCCCAGATGACTTAAATAGACTCATAGGAAAGCAACTCCTCCCAGAACCTGTAGCTCAACCAATCCAAGGAGATGAAGGGTAAGTGATATCACTGGGGTCCCCCACACCCAGGGAGTTTAAAAGTACTCATGTTAAATTCTTTACCCTCCGTTTGAATTATCAGTTTACAACCGGAAGTGGAATATATTGGCAACATTTTCCCCTTTGAACTTTTCCAATGTGTAATTTTGGCATACGGCACCAGCAGATGATTCTCTATGGACAGTTCAGAATTTCAGCTTAATATGTAAAACACTATTTGTTATAAAGCCTCTTCAATACTATGCCCCCTTCTGCCTTAAAGGGGCTGACAAGAGTTTAGAGTAACTGCAAAAAAATCTGGACCTTGGCAAATATTTGTTAAGCTGCAGAGTTATAATGAATTGGTAAATGATGTCTGGTAGCTCAACTCTAATTTACAATTTAAAAATAAAGCTATTCAGTGTTTGTGTGTAATAGGCAAAATCAGACGTTATTTTGTTTGCTTGTAAAAAATAAAAAAAATTCCTTTTGGGCATGTGGATATGATTTATACAAATCACTTCCTGAAGTCACACCTCGTCTTTCAAAAATGGTGGGACTGTTACTAAGGATGGGACGGGGCTTGATGTCATCAAACCATGCCCATCCTTAGTAATGCTTGGGACTTAAGGCAGTGATTTGCATTAAATCACTGCCTCAAGCCAAGAATCAAGAGACTTGCAATCCTGGGATTCTGGGAGCAATGCTCGAATTTTGGGAGTCTCTAGGAAAGTTGACAACTATGCACTAGGTAGGACAAGATCTGTTGATAGAGGTATGTTTTGCTAATATTAGGATGGTGGAATATTCAAGACATTTCTAACACCCACAAAGAAAAGCCTATATTTACTTTTCAGTCTGTCCTAGTTATCGGTCTCTGAACTTTCCTAAATGACAAATTGAAGATGTATGACAGCAGACAGGGAGCGGTTACACGCTCCGGTACGAGAGTCTAATTGCCGAAAATGGGACTTCCAAAAGTTTCTTTTCAAAGTCCCATTTTCGAATACTTACCGCTTTCTACTTTTTTTAGTGAATGGTGAGTATGCCGTTTGGAATTCTTTACCCATTCACTTTGGTAATTACTGTTATCCTTCCGCCGTCTGCGATATCCCTTCACCGCACCTTTGTCGCTGCTATCGCCGGACCAGGAACAGGTGAGTAAACTATCTGTGCGGGTTAGGGTTAGGATTAGGGTTAGGGTCAGGCTGCAGGGGAGGGAGGGAGGGTTAGGGTCAGGATGCGGTAGATGGAGGGTTAGGGTCAGGCTGCGGTAGATGAAGGGTTAGGGTCAGGCTGCAGGGGAGGAAGGTTAGGGTCAGGCTGCGGTAGATGGAGGGTTAGGGTCAGGCTGCAGGGGAGGGAGGGTTAGGGTCAGGCTGCG